>CAUYPO010104123.1:0-21193 GCA_963574435.1 Cheirogaleus major
AAGGCTGGGAGACAAAGAAATGGAGTTAGTGTTTGATGAGTACAGAGTCTCCCATTTTGCATGATGAAGAGAGATGAGGACAGTGGTCACACAACATACTTTACTGACCTATACACTTAAAATGGTTAAGACAGTAAACGGCATGTTATGAGTATTTTATCACAATTTTTTTTTTTTTTTTTTTGAGACAGAGTCTCGCTCTGTTGCCTTGATATAGTGCAGTGGCATCTTCATAGCTCACTGTAGCCTCCAACTCCTAGGCCCAAGTGATCCTCCTGCCTCAGCCTCCTGAGTAGCTGGGACTACAGGCACGTGCCACAATGCTCGGCTAATTTTTCTATTTGTAGTAAAGACAAGGTCTCACTCTTGCTCAGGCTGGTTTGGAACTCGTGAGCTCAAGCGATCCTCCCACCTCAGCCTCCCAGAGTGCTAGGATTACAGGCATGAGCTACCACACCTGGCCTTTATCACAATTTTTTTTAAAAGTTATCCTGTCTAAAAACCAAATAATGCAACTGAAAGCAACTTTATGTTATTTTGAGCCTACTAAGTTAGTCACAGTTAAACTGATACCCTTGTATACAATTACTGGATTAATTGTAAACAGGTGCAATCTTTTTCAGACAGGCAAAAGACAGGCAAAAAAATTTCAATACTATAAGTCTAGCATAAGAAATTAATTCTGGTTTAATGAAAAAGGGGTAAATCCATCAGTGATATTCATTCTGTAAATGCTTTTTAAAAACTGAACCATCTTAAATGACAAAAAATAGGGGAATGATTAAAGAAGTTTGATGCATCATTACCTGTAAAGAATATAATTATGAATTCTAATTATGAAAACAATTATAGAAATATACTGTTTTGAACACAATTCAGTGTTAGAAATCCAAACATTAAATTGCATATACACTACAAATGTGATTATACAAAAATATATACTATCTGAATGCTAGAATGTCATATACAAAAAAGCAAATGATTTCTTTAACATACTAGGGATAGCAGTGATATTTTTCCCTCTATTTTCAAAATGCATTTATTTTAATGTTTTGTGGTTATACTTTAAAAAATAACAGCAAAAACAGTGGAGAAGATGAAAATTGATTAGTTTAAATGAAATTAAATAAAAATATAAAATGGAGGCAAGAGTGGAGTGTTTATCTAACTAAACTAAACTTACAAACTTAATCTCCTCCAACCTACTTGCTTCTACCAGTACTGAACTTTCTCTAATTTCTTAATCTCAATCTTAGTCTCTGAATGCCAGGTCTTCACACACATGGTTCCCTCTGTTTAGAACACTTTCCCTCTTCTTCTTCACTTCAGGACTCAGCTGGAATAAGATTTCTTCAAGGTGGTCTTCCAACCTTCCTGAGGATAGGGGTTCCCTTGCTCCTGCAGATTCCCCGAATGTCTTTTTGTATTAATAATACTGTGCTACTTGTTTACTATCTCTCTTCCCCACTAGTTCTATGCTCTACAAGGCCAAAACCCATGTCTGCCTTATTCTTGGATATAACCCCAAAGACCAACACAGTAGCAATACACATGTAAGGGCTTATTAAGTACCTATTTATATGAAAATTATAACATAATTATTATTCAAAATTATAACTCTCTCCCTTAAAGTTTATTATAAAATCAAAGATTAAAACACTATGACTCTTAAATTATATAAAATTAATTTATAGTATCATGTCTCAAAGTTGTCTAACTTTGAATTTCCTATCTTTTGCAATATTCCAAGTTAATTTTCTAGCTTTCACTATACCTTGCTCTTATTAAACTTTTAACAGTCATAACTATAGATGGTAAGTATCCTGACATTTCATATTAAAATCTAATATGACCCATAAATCTCTAAAACCTAATGAGAATCACTCTTGATATGTTCATTTATTCTATTTTTGGCTAAAGAAAATTTATCAGGACAAAGACAAAGAAGCACCAGGTTAAGAGAATGGCTGATCTTTAGTGAAGCAATCTCAATTTATATATGAATAGATGCAGCTGTTTTATTGCTATAAAACAATTAAAGTGCCTGCTATACCTTAGACCTTCACAGTATTTGCTCAGTAGCACCTTGAGATTTTGTCGACAGAGTTCAAAATAGGAATTCTGCTAAAAGGAATCTTTGATAAAAGCCAAATGTTGTCTCTTTTCAAGGTCATCTCACATTCTAGAAAATAATTTCACTGCTATTTTTCTCAAGCCTTTGTAACAGAAGTAAAACAGAAACTAGTAAAGCAGAACAATAAATCCTATATTTATGCAAGAGATTTGAATCCTATTTCAATTAAAGAAGAAATGGCAAGTTTTTCTATTAAAGAGCTAAATAAGAAGGAAATCTACAGATCACCAAGAAGTCTTCCTTTCTGTTCCAGGCACAAGCTCCCTGACAGAATGCCCCCAAACCAGTCATACCTGTTAGGTCAGAGCCCATTAGAGGAACCCTCAAACATCCCACATCTGCGGGATAGTCTATAAAAGAACTGGTTTGTGGTCTCCAACACTGATACCATGAAAGATAAAGAAAATCTGGGGAACTATTTTGGATTCGAGGAGACTAAAGAGACTTCACTAAATGCAATGTATGAATAACACTCAGCTGGATCCTATGCTGAAGGAGCAAAATGCTATTAAGAACATCATTGGGGGAAACTGTCAACATTGGAATAAGAATCGTATATCAGATAAGCCTAATTTATCTATGTGATCATTTTACTGTGGTTACACAAGAGAATGGCCTTGTTTTTCAAAACTACACACTGAAATACAAATGAGTAAAGGAACATGATCTATGCAACCTACTCTCCAATGGTTCAAAAATAAATGATACATACTTTTTTAAAAATACATTTTCAGAAATAAAATTTAAAAATAAAGAAGTGATCCTAATGAAAATAAGTTGGACTGGTTGGCAAAGAGGTATTAACAGATGTCAAAATTTCACCTGTTGAGAAGAGACACACTAATGAAAGAAAAAAATTGAAGAAGGAAATCTTTGTGGATATAGATATTATTTGCCAACAGAATGCAGCTCAACACTGAGCTAGAAAAGCACATCTTTTCAGTTATTATAGAATAGAATCTCTGGTGTCTACCAATTTTCACACCACATTTTAGGGTAAAAGAGTGATGACTCCATTTTTGTAATAATGCAAAACAAAAATGTTAAATTACCTTTTGTTTATTTAAGTGCAGAAATACTTCTAAGGAATCATTTGGGAACCAAATTCCTTTTAACAAAGTCGGTTTGGGTACCCAGAAAGCAGGGATGAAGTTTTTCTCATGTTCTGTGCAAAGCTCCCCTTATATATGGGTACATTATCTATACCTACAGGTACCCCACAAAGGCACAAAGTTCCTCTAAAGGTCTAAGACTGATTTTTAAAAATCACAATGGCTCTATTAACTCACTCCATGTGTGGCAACCTGGATAAGACCATGTACAAGCTCCACGGTAATGGAAAAGAACCTTTCCTTATCGAAAGGAGAGACACTAATAGCAATAAAGAAGATTTCCCCTTAGAAGTAAGGAAATCCTCTTTCATATAGCTTCTAGGTTACTTCTACCACCAGAAACATTTTTTATAATAAGGAAGGCCAATTAAATACATCGTAGTGGTGATATTATAGTGGTCTGAACACTTAGCATGGAAACTTATGTTAAAGCAACAAATTCAAGCAGGTTTGAAAATTAAATTCAAATTCTGTTGTACCACAATTGCCACAAGTAAACAAGTTCACAATGCTTTTCTAACGCTGGTAAAACCTAGTTCCTCCTTTCCTAATGCAGAACACCCCACAAGTCACCTACATCTATATATCACAGAAAGACAATAACATAAAATTATTACCTGAGGAAAATACACAAGACCAACTATTGTAATTTATGTAAAAACTTAATACATGTGTATATGTTTGCTTTTACAAATCTCTTTCAAGTTATAATCAAGCAAACATTCTCCTTTACCTTGCATCCATCAGAACATAATGAGGCTAACTAGTGAAGAGATTAAACATATTACTTTACTATACTGTGTCAAAACCTTTACTAACAGATCCTATAAATTCCATTCCTTTCCATTCTTCTAAAATCTGAAACAAGCAATTGTATTTTTAAAAAGCCATTGTGGGCCAGGCGCGGTGGCTCACGCCTGTAATCCTAGCACTCTGGGAGGCGGAGGCAGGAGGATTGCTCAAGATCAAGAGTTTGAGACCAGCCTGAGCAAGAGCGAGACCCCATCTCTACTAAAAATAGAAAGAAATTAGCTAGACAACTAAAAATACAGAAAAAATTCGCCGGCATGGTGGCGCATGCCTGTAGTCCCAGCTACTCGGGAGGCTAAGGCAGAAGGATCGTTTGAGCCCAGGAGTTTGAGGTTGCTGTGAGCTAGGCTGACACCACGGCACGCTAGCCCTGGCAACAGAGTGAGACTCTGTCTCAAAAAAAAAAAAGCCATTGTGACTCCAAATGCCCCATAATTTAATATAAATGTTAATGAATATCTATCAGTATCTGACTAGAATCTTTTTACATTTTACTGTTTAAAGTTTAACACCTGAATGCTACAAATAAATTTGTGGGAGGGAAATCAAATTGGTGCCACTCCAGGGTATCTGGGCAATGTCGGGGAAGCCAGTTTCTGCGTTCAGGGGGAAAAGACAGCACTCCAGTACCACCGGCCTGTACAATGGCCACTCTCTCTCAATATAAGGGATAACCCACAGGAGAAGCTTTCACTTTCATTTGACCTCCTAACTTCTGGGCCACAATCATGGACTACACATACACTATACAAACATATACTACATTTCTGCTTTAAAAAAAACTAAACTAAATCATGGCTCAATACCTAAAGTAAGAGTGGGAGACTGGGGAAAGGGGGGGAACTGGGAAGATGTTTCCACTCCATTCCTGACCTTTCCAACCTACAGCTTTAAAGAGAAGCTAAAAAGAATTACTTTCACAGTTACCTTGTCTACCTCCAAAAAAGAAAAAAAGAAGGCAACACCAAAATGCTATTTTAGATCCATTTTGAGGAGGAATGACCGAGGCATGGAAATTTTTAATACCAATTTCATACTGTGGGAAATGAAGAGACACCTATACCATGGCATCCACCATATACACTGACAGGCTCAAACTACCTGAGTAGATGTTTAATGCAAAAAATGATAATGCACAGCTATCCAGACACTACTGAAAAACTGGATGTTAATTATGTATAAATTTATTCATTATAGCCCATATAACAAATACCTCTTACTAAGCTGTGCTTTCCTCTATGTCTTTTGATAAATGAGAAATATTAAAAGTATACACACATTTCCATATAGAAATTCACTTTCAGAGAAGTTAATGTAAAAGTGATACAGATTTTTTCCCAACCAGAACATCAGTTCTAACAACACAGATTCAAGAAAAGAACTGTAAAAATCAAACTCTTTTTTCTGAAATGAATGAATAACAAGATGAATATTCAAGAATATTAATTTGAAATACATATTCCTCTCTAAACTCTGGTTGACTGGAGAAAAAGCAGAATGAACCAGAGAACATGTGTCTGCATTTGGAACAATGGTACCTCTGAAATTCCAACTCAGACCAACACAAGTAGGCCCACAAACTCTGAAAACTGTGTGTGTTTTCTTAACTTAGCATACCTTTAACCAACAGGGGCTTACCTTATTTTACCCAATAGATGTGCTCCTGTAAGGCAAAATTGGAAGTGAAAATGTTCTCATTGACTTAATGGTAAATTTTAGAAATGGAAGGCTTCCAGATGATCAAGTTCAGTCCCCACACTTACAGATGAGTAAAGGGAGGGATGCATAAAGGGGGTGTGGGTGCATCAGGAGGTTAAAGAGGTCAAGCCATTTGCCAAACATAACATGGCTAGTTAGCAACAAAGCCAGCATCCTAACCCAGGGCTCTGAGACTCTGGGAACTTAAAGAGGACTGCCACTGGAAAACTTACTGCTCTCAGAATAGAATTTTAAAGAATTTTCTTAAGAATGAAGTATCTTTAAACTATTATTTAAAAGGTCATTTGGGTGCACACTGGTTTGTGTTGTACTATAAATTTTTAATTGAAGTTGTTTTACATACAAAATTTCTATCATGTATTGTACATCTAAAAGAAAACTTTTAATGACAAACCTACAAAAACTAGGTAAATAATGTAGCTTTTGAAGAATAAGAATATTAAAATAGTAGATATATAATTTGAAATTTTAGGATTTAATTACCTAAAGCAATTTAGAAGCTTTATTAAGCCAATACTACCATAGTAACTTACATTTATGCAAAAAATGTAAATGACTTTTAATAAAAGGAAACCAGATTTTCACAGAAAATGTTTTGTTTAATCATAAATCAATTTCTTTTATAGACAGAGGTGGAAAGGGAGAGCAAGACAAAGAGAGAATCAAATGGACAAAATGTAAATAATTGGTAAATCTGGGCAAAAGGTATATGGGAATTTTAGATACTACTTTTACAACTTTTTTTAAGTTTGAAAAAAATATCAAAAGAAGTGGATACAAAACAATGTAAACCATCTTCCAAAAAGAATTTAAAACACTGAATATACTCTATAAGAAATACTGTATTAAATTTATATTTAATTTCCCATAATATCAAACTAAGAATTACTCACTTTTCTATACAAGTGGTCAAAAGAAGATAAATTACCTAACAGCACAGTATATTCCATTTTAAACAGTATTAATACAATGAAGTGCATTAAACTAAGAAATCGATGGCATAAATTTTCTGAGAAGTGAGTTTTGCTGGCATTCTGTGCCACCCTGCTGGCTGCAGCTGATCCCTCCACAGCTCTGCAGGTCACTCTGGGAGATTCTCAGCAGGGACTCTTGGGCACTCCATGCGGTCCTGCCCACTAAAAACCAGCAGGTCCCCCAGTAATTGTCAAGCACAGAGTCTCCACATATTTCCTAATTCCCCTCCCCACATTAAGAATCACTGATAAAATATTCATTTTGAGAATGCTTGACATTTAAAACTTTATATTCCAAAATTTAAATTTATCAAATAAGTCTGAATACAACAAAAGAATACTTGTTATACTTTAAAAGGGGATTTCTTTCAACATTCCACTAAATGACATTAAACACTTCCAAACAATTCCATCAAATCCTTGTATTTAAATACAATCCAACAACTTTGTCTTTTCTTTAACTTCTACCCAATATCTGAAGTACACAGCTATTCCATAAAACAGGATATCTATCTAGATAGGCTACTGTCCTTGAGAGAAGTTTTAGCCAATACTTAGGGCAAGTCTTCTGTTACTTGCAGCATAATTTTTCTATTTAATAAGACTCAGAAGAATCCTTATACTATCACTGAGAGATTTTGCAATCTATTCAATTATTTATAACATTATCTGCTCTAACAACTGTTAAAACAAATTGTTCTTCACTTCAACATGGACTCTTAGTACACTGCTGAATGAAGATCTTTTTTGTTGTTTTTTTTTGAGACGGAGTCTCACTTTGTTTCCCAGGCTAGAGTGAGTGCCGTGGTGTCAGCCTAGCTCACAGCAACCTCAATCTCCTAGGCTCAAGCAATCCTACTGCCTCAGCCTCCTGCATAGCTGGGACTACAGGCATGCGCCACCATACCCAGCTAATTTTTTCTGTATATATTTTTAGTTGGTCAATTAATTTCTTTCTATTTTTAGTAGAGACGGGGTCTCGCTCAGGCTGGTTTCGGACTCCTGACCTTGAGCGATCCGCCCACCTCGGCCTCCCAGAGTGCTAGGATTACAGGCGTGAGCCACCACGCCCAGCCTTGAATGAAGATCTTTACTCCTGTTCTATTAGAAAACCACAGATATGGTTATGTCTCAAATTATTCACTGCCATTACTTTTCCTCAGGTGAATGAGAAATGTTTCATATCCCGAAGTGACCTCAAAAAACTCATTCCATTATTTAGGCCAAAGGGCAGAATCAAACACTCAAACACAATAGACCACTCCCGGATTGCCCAGTTGGGAGAAGAGAATCCATGTCCAGAAAGACTCTCTAGGAAAAAAGTCATGTAATTAGTTACAGAGCAAAACTTTCCTGGAGAAAGTGAAATAAAATACAGAAGATTAAAATAGAGCAAATAAGCTTTTTCTTTTTTTTAACTTAAAGCTCTGGAAGGAAAAATTAAGTAGTATCCTAATCACTTCTCTTTGTTTTTGGTGCTTTTTTGGCTTGTTTTTTTAAACTGTCCACCAAAATATTTTTTATTTTCTATGACAATGTCTTTTATATAAACTTCTCATATAACAATCTCCATTAAAGATCTAAGAGATCCATTTCAAATTACAGCCACAGTTTGAGAATAACAACTTTATTTCATCCTTGGCACTGTCTGAGAAAACAAAATGGGCAAAACTGATAAATGTTAAACATTGCAAAATATGCAAATACAGAAAAACAAGAACAATTTAGTACTATAACTCAAAAGGCTTTTTGTGAATTGTAATAAAGCTAACAATCCACAATGAAATGCACATCATAGCAGCATCATAGAATGCGTTTTCCACAAAATAAATATTCAGCCTCAGAATTTGACAGAATGTGTATCAGCCAGAATAAAAGCTGAAAAGCATCACAAAGCACTTAGCAAATTCTCCAGTTGTGTAGGGGGCATTCCAACCACTGCACCCAGAGTGCAGGGCGTGTGGAGATACTGACCCCCCCCTCGGCTGCCAGGGCAGCTGGGCACGTGTGGCAGCCTGGCCTGAGGTTTCGGAGCCAATTGCCTCCAAGCCCCAAACAGCTTTATCAGTTTATCCCACGTGCTGTACAACTCTTACCATGTTCTAGTGTCTCATGACATGGAAATGGCTGAGAAATACTGCACAGATAAATCCACCCAGATATAATCTTTCTTTTAATCTCTAAAGATATATTGAAAAAAATGTTAGTTAACCCATCATTCTCACCCAAATCTAAGTTTGAAAATCCTATCTTAACTTTAATGACATATATTCCTATTTTTTAACCTGTACCATGATTCCATAATTTTTTTTTTTTTCCCAAAAACAGTAACTCTGATATACTCAGGTCTCACTTTTTGGAAGACTTACAACCCCCTAGAAACTGCAGCACAAGGTAAATCGCTGTAATACTCCCTAACCTCTCATTATAGTGGTCTACTCAACAATTTCTTTTACTAGAGAAAACCATTAAATTGGCAAGAAAAAGAAATGTAACTCAGTCTGAAGCAAAGAAATCTTGAAAAGAAGTGAAACTAAGAACAAAGCTAGAAAAGGCAAATACTACCTGTGTAACCAATTTTTTAAATTTACATCTAACGAAAACCTGTATTTGTCAGAGTAATTTTCCAGAATGAAATCTTATTAAGTTGCTCCCCTCGCTGACATCCTCTACTAGCTCTGTAAGCCCTACAGGATCAAGTGTAAATGACCTGGACCCTGATTTCACCTCCAGCTTTACCATCTCCCCTCCCATCGCTGGACTCCAGAGTGTTCAACTCCTCAGCAACACCTGCACAGAGTCACACCTTCATGCCTTTCTCACATTCCATGTGCCACCAACCTGGAACGCTTTATCCTGAGCCATACTCTACACAAACACACACTCTGCTCATGCGAACGGCTCAAATTTCACCTGAAAATAATACCTGCAATAGCTACCACATACTAAGGACATTACTTAGGAACACCCAGAGCTGTGCACTATTTTTTTTAGCACCTATTAAGTGCCAGGAACAGTGTTTGGCACTTGGAATAAAACAGTCTTTGTCATCAAGGAGCACACAGATTACAGAAAGATACAAGCAAATAAACAGATGAGCAAATAAACAGATGATTTGAATACAGTTGGTCCTAGAATGAGGCAGGCAGAGTGCTATGGAGAAGGAGCGCATGGGGCTCACTTCGCAAGTGAGGTGTGGCGTGGGTTACAGACAGCAGCTCTAGGAACTAGGAAACTAAGCAGAAACTGATTTTTAAAAAAGAACCTTAAATGTGAAGTAAGGAGTTTGGACGTTATTCTAATAACAGTGGTTAAACCCCCAAGGACATTCATTGTTCATTCTTTGCAGCTTCCCCTTCTCAGACAAACACACAGAAATAACAAAAACAAATCTCTAAAATGACATAGCTATGCCCCAAAGCACGTTAAACATCTCTATGGATCAGAAATCTAACAGGAACACAAAGTGTGAACCAAGCTGAAGCCACAATGTCAGCTGGACTCTGGGCCTCGGAGCAGGAAAAAGCAGCAGGAAGTTTCGCCCTACGGGGTAACTGCAAATAACAGTGACCCCTATGAAGCAGGGTCAGTAGCCAGGCTCTCTGCTTAAAACCAGAGACTGAGCAGGCACTGTTCCTTGATTATGAGACCAGACTGGAAAGGTTTCTGCTAACTGTGCTGAGGCTACAGCTTAGAGGAAGTTGCTGACCTAATGCCAGCTGACTCAGTGACTGAATCTGTGATGTCCCCAACGTCACCATGGGGCAGGGCCTCAGATCCACTAACACAGACCTGATTCTGATCTGGGAACGCCAAAGCCAGGCAGAGACAACTACAAATCTGCTAGACCAGCAGGGAGGAATAAACTACAAAAAGAAACAGAAAGGGAGACACAGGACAAAGGAAAAAAAAAAAACTCTCATCAGAGTGCAAAATTATAGAACATGATGAAAACACTGCCAACATCAACAATCACAACATAAATTCACTGCTGACAAAATTATAAAATTATCAAAAGATCTGAAAAAGACTTTAAGGTAAGCATGTAAAAGATCCACAGAGATAAAAGAATAACAAAAGAGCAAAATAATTGTTTTAGGCAGAAATGAAAAAGAATTAGTGGATATAAAGAACCAATGAATAACCTTGCAAATAAAATATAACCATTGTAACATAAAAACACAAAATGTTATGTGGTTCAGATACTATCAGCTGCCTAACAAGTCATTCCTCCCTCTGTCTTCATCCTCAAAGTACTTTGATGTTTTTTAGGGTATTCAAGACACTGTGTCAAACACTGAGATTCAAAAACAAAGACACAGGGTATCTGTCCTTAAAAAACTTGCCTCTGTAACAGTGATGCTAACAGAACCCTAAAATCACAAAGTAGAAGGAAATTTAGTTGATTTTCCAGAAATGTAAGAATTTTTTAAGTTGAAATGCTTGCCATTTCTCTTTTAATTTCCATGAACTCATTACCATCTTCACTAGAGTTAGCCCTTTACATTAAATATTCTCACAAAATTTCATATGAATGGAGCCGAAATAACAAAAGCTGTTTCTTTCTTAATCTGTATTTGAATTCATCTAGCAACTATCCTTGTTTATTCCAAGTACACCACTGAAAAGACACACCACTGAAAAGTCTAAAATCAAAGACCATTTCTTACAATATTATTCTTAGTAGAAAGCACTCAAAGGTTTCACAGTAACAACAGTTTTGTTTTCATTTATCAACTGTCTAGTTACTTGAATTGATGATGAGAAAGCTGCCCTATTTCATATTATGGTAAATATATCAATATGAATACATTAAAAAAAATTAAACTCTCTAACATTATCTCCCAATAAGGAAATGCTCATTCTATCCATAATCAGAAAATCTGTACTTCAAAACCTTCCATAGGATCCCAGTTAGAGGAAACTCTCAATTTCTTCCTCACCCTCTAAAAAAGAAACAGTTAACACAAAATAGTAAAATCCAGTTCTCTTTTTCACAAGCAGAAGTGAATAGGGAGAGAAAATATTACATATACTATCCCCTCATGACTGAGAAGATAAAATCTATATCAAATTTGGTTAAGTCCCGGATAGCCTAGGTTCTTTGTCTTATGTCTCTATCAAAGACACTGATAGAGAGACTGGAGTTTTTTCCTTAAATATAATAATAACCCATGTTACCCAATGATTTAATTTCACACAATAAAACCTCTGCTAATTATGATCAACTGCAACATTCCCCGTTCATATTTCTAGAGTCGTTTTCCAGTGGCTAGTCAACAGAAAATTTTAGACATTAGAACTAAATCAGCCAAAGAGCTAATGACCCAGATTTCCTCATCACATGTAACTTCTTAGAACAAATCAAACATCAAAAAGTATCTCCTTGGCCAGGCGTGGTGGTTCACGCCTGTAATCCTAGCACTCTGGAAGGCCGAGGCGGATGGATTGTTTGAGTTCAGGAGTTCGAGACCAGCCTGAGCAAGAGCGAGACCCTGTCTCTACCAAAAACAGAAAGAAGTTAATTGGACAGCTAAAAATATATAGAAAAAATTAGCCAGGCATGGTGGCGCATGCCTGTAGTCCCAGCTACTCGGGAAGCTGAGGCAGAAGGAATGCTTGAGCCCGGGAGTTTGAGGTTGCTGTGAGCTAGGCTGAGGCCATGGCACTCTAGCCCGGGCAACAAAGTGAGACTCTGTCTCAAAAAAAAAAAAGCATCTCCTTGTTTTAATACAGACAAGTGCACAGTATTGGGTGGAACCAGATCATTCAGTCTCTGAAGAAGTAACGTAATTCCAATTTGCCCAAAAATATTTTTCTTTTTTTAAGTACAATACTGTAAATGCTCCTGAGAGGGCTGAAATGAAACAAAGAAGCACACTTACTCATGACTGGAAATGTCTCTGTATGTTGTCCCAATCAGGTATTAAACCAAAATCTGCTGTCCAAGTTTTCTCAGAGGAATACATGTCCTAATCAGAAAACAAAGAAAGAAACGGTATTTTCTAAAGGTCAATATTTAAAATAAAGTTCTCTAAAGGGAAATGAAGAATATCATTTTGTTTCAAAAATTTTCCATTTCCAGAAGAACCCTTGTTATCATCTATTGAATATAAAAGACTACCAATCTTTAGAATATCATGACATAATTCACATTTTCCTTTCTCTGAAACAAGTTACTTTTAAAAAGTAAATAATATATATAAAGTAATTACCACACAGAAACTTCTTAACAGGTGTTCTTTGTCTTTAGTACTAAAAACTTATTTCTTCCCAAATCTCAGCTAAATAAATCACAGAAAGAGATCACTCTGTCTAGAGTAAATACAGCACACATCACACCTGCTATGTTTATTTTGATTGCATATAAATGATTTATATAAGCCATCAAATAAAGATTACTGAAGTTATTGCTATAGGCTTTCTCTAATAATGAACATTTTCCTCATTACAGAATATGGGTTCATTATTAAAACAAAGAACAAGAAAAATAGGAAGAGTAGCAAAATAGAAAAATTCTCTCACAACACAATACCCCTACATCTACCCAATCATCTGGAACATGTTTCCTTTCATGACTTTTTTTCTAATTTGTATTTGAATAAAAATATACTTGAGAAATACTACATATAAAATTTTATACTTGGTTCTTTTCACTTAAGAGTATAACACAAAGCATCACCTTGTGTTAGTATGAATACAAACTCAACCCCTTACTAAGATTTACATTATAAATCCTCCTCTCTCTAATAAGTATTAGGCATAAATACTAATGCTATATTTAAACATAACCAGGGATACACAATGCCTGCCTAAATCTAATATATAAAATTCCACAGATAAGATCAGATTTGATACAAAATGCACATTTGTGCTACCTCATAGGTAGCTTCCTTCAAAAACTGATAAGCTACTTCTTACAGTAAGTGATGGCTATTCTCTAAATCAATTTAGAAAACAGGCTGGGCGCGGTGGCTTACACCTGTAATCCTAGCACTCTGGGAGGCCCAGGCTGGAGAATCACTTGAGCTCAGGAGTCTGAGGCCAGCCTGAGCAAGAGTGAGATCCTGTCTCCACTAAAAACATAAAAATTAGCCAGGCGTGGTGGCACATGCCTGTTGTCCCAGCTACTGGGGAAGCTGAGGCAGGATTGCTTGAGCCCAGGAGTTTGAGGTTGCTGTGAGCGAGGCTGACACCACGGCACTCTAGCCCAGGCGACAGAGTGAGACTGTCTCAAAAAATAATAATAATAATAATTTAGAAAATAGTCTAATACAAAGGACCTCTGCTTTCGAATCAAAGTTAGGGTAATACTTTTTGAAGAAATAATGCTTGCCACATCTATATGCTTCAGTCATGTCATGTAATATACATGAGAAGTATACATTTACAAAAGGAAAAAAGATTGCATCAGCATTTACATGCACAGCTCACACACTGTAATTAGCAATAGCATATAATCATAGTGCTGGCATGTAATCACCTGACCGCCATCCAACATGCATTCTGGTTTATCTGTGCTCTAGTAAACGATTTCCATTTCCAGATAACCCAATTATCCCAAAGGAAATGGGAAGTTGTATGGAAAATCTAAAACAACATATAACCCCCATGTCAGTTTTAGATAAAAGTTTCTCACAATAAATGCACTTTCTTGATGGTGCTTGACTGAGTCTATTAGATTTGCTTTCCCTCCTAGGAAACTCTGGGGTGGAGCATGCTAACCTGAGCAAGCAAAGGTAGTCCCGTGTTACAAATACACAATGGAGATTAAAGGTTCACAGGAGTCCACTTAAATTTATACTTGTACAGTGTAGTCTCTTTGGCCAGGGACTTTTCTCCTTGTTCATGTTTACATCAAAAAATTTTGTCTTAAATTTATAATTCCTAAATGGTAACAACAAAGCACCTTGTACTACACAGCACCCCCGTCCTGCCTATAACCATGAAGAGCCAAATAAACACTTATTCAAGGATTTAAATTTTTAAGACATCAAGAGTTTTCTCAGCACTAAAAATGGTAACCTCAAAGACACCAGGATAATAAAACTTATAAACACTGAATTTATAACCTTACCATCTGAAGAAATAAATGTACACAAGTTTTATAGTTTACAAAACTATATAGTTTAATGCATGTGTTGGATGGAATTAATGTAAAATGTCATAGAGTAGCTCTTAGAAACATATTTATAAATGACATCACTGAAGTCACATGTTCAAGATTCTTCACACTCTAACTGCAGCTTTAGTAACGATATCTTCCCACCTACTTTCAAAGTAGGTAGTCTACCAATAATTCTTTTAAGCAACAAGGCAGTTCAGTAGCACACGATATAAAACGTTCAGATTCCCTTTCTCCCCCGCTAAATGCTACCCTTCCCACTGGACTTACAAAGGAGAAAGAAGAAAAACCTTACTGTTTTTCACACCATCCAAAAGAGGAAAAGTAATTTGTTTTAAACCCACAATTTCACATGCAAGGTATATTGGGGTATTTCTGCGAATTTTGGCCTTTAATCTCATCGTCCAGGCACTTTGAGTTTGAGGGTGTGGCCATACGACTTGCTGGAAAGTGGGTAGAGAGGACACTGTTCTGGTCCTAACTGGAGGCTTGAAGAGCACCAAGGTGGCCTTCCCTCGTGCTTCTACGCTGCACCATGAGAAACACAAGCCCAGCTAGTGCTGGACAAGACTAAGCAGATCGAGGGCCAGCCCACAGCTTACAGCCAAATCCAGCAGAGACTGCAAACCTGTGAGCTAGAAAACAAGTCTGTTGTTACGTGCCACTGAACATTTGCAGCTGTTACACAGCATTATTACAGCCAAAGCTGACTAATACAGAGTGTACAGATATTAACTTTAAATGTAAATTAACTAAATTTTCAAGTTAAAAAAGACTATTTTTAAAAATATAGCCCTATGCTAATCATAAGAAATGTACCTAAATCACTAGAATACAGAAAGGCAAGAAATAAAAGCATTAAAAAATCTATATCAGACAGATACTAACCAAAAGAGGGACATGTGGCTATAAAAACTCTTTCATATGTGTGCTAGGATATATACTGAAAAATGTTCATAGCATACAGTTTGTAATAGCAAAAAACTGGAATTTCCATCAGCAAAAGGATAATTAAGTCATCTTTATACAAACAAGTATTATGGAACATTGAAATGAATGAACCATGAGTATGTATATCAACAAATAAATTTCACAATTATTGATATATATTTATATTTATTATACATACTGTACACATATATAAATGTATATACACACATATAATGATACCATTTATGTAACGTTCCAAAATACGTAAAATTAATGATAGGTTTTTAAGGGATGTGATGTACTACATATGTACATATATATACACTATATGCGATGTACTATTAAAAAACAAAGCAAAGGAATGCTAGAACCCACATTGAAGCTGATGGTTTCCTCAAGCTAGCAGGACAGGGGTAGGGAGAGGCACTCCAGGAGAGTATTGGTAATGTTTTATCACTTAAGCTGAGGGAGGGGATGGGATGGATACATTATGTTAATCTTTTCAACATATTACACAATCTTTTGTATGAATATAATATTTTATAGTTTCTTAATATTAAAAAGCAAATTTTTCCAACAAAATTCAGAAAGGAAGTGATTATACATAAAAGTAACATAAATATAAATAACCACATGTATAAAGGAGTTAAATGCATTTATAATCTTTAAGATGTAATTAAGAGGCAGAAACAGTATAGTGACTCATTTATTCATTAAAAGTAAAAGACAAATACAAGTGATAGTAGGTTCCACCACAAATTGCAAGATAGCTTTTATGTGAAAAGATGGATGATTATACATTATCTACATGCAGAAGTGGCTGGCTACCCAAAGATTGTATCATTTGTGCTGTCTAATCTCAGCTGTCTGACCACTGAAGTTTCTGATCTCACCTTCACAGTTGTATAATCCCAGCTCATTTTCTCATAGAAATTCCTAGACGCTGTTTTTCTAAATTGCTATTTGTTGAACTGTCATACCCCTCAAAAAAAAAGCTGAAGAAAATTTCCTTCATTGATGTATAATTTGCAACAGCAAAAAAAAAAATTATAAGCAACTTAAATGTCCAATAATAAGGGACTGACTAAATGAATTGTTAATTTACATGTAATGGACTCTCATGCAGCCATTAGATATGTCTCAAAGAAATTTAACGAAAATGAATGTATGTACACTCCGCAATGTGCTTTATGCAACTTTCTCACCGAGTCAGCAAGAAAGTATCAGAAATGATGCCTCAACCAAGTCACATTTATTTTCTCAAAGGTTTATAAACCAATACTTAAGTAATTAATGTTCAGTTTTTAAATTTAAAACAGATAATATAAAAAGTTACCATTCATTCAATAAACATTTTATTGAGCAACTATTGTGAGCCGGGCAGTGTTCCTAGCACTGCAGACACAACCACAAACAAAACAAAGACGCTACTACCATGGAATTTACATTACAGTACTCCTAGTACCTTTCTTTCTTAATTCAGATTCACAGTTCATTCGTTCAAATATTTATGTCAGGGCAGATTCCTAGGTACAGGGTGAGCATCCCAAATCCAAAAATCTGAAATCTAAAACTTTTTGAACACCAGCATGACACTCAAAGAAAATGCTCACTGGAGCATTTCAAATTTCAGCTTTGGGATGCTCAATTGGTATAAAGCAAATATTTCAAAATCTAAAAAAATTCAAAATCTTAAATACTTCTGGTCCCAAACATTTCAAGTAAGAGAGACCTAACCTGCAATTTCTTCTTATTTCAGATAAAGAAATAACTTCAGTTAATATAAAAGTCATTATTCATTGATACAGAAGATCTCACTACTGTACTTTCATGGTTCTTGGGCTCTGTATAAAGAATGCTCTTGTTGCAATTTATACCCCTTGAAACACAAAGCTAAATTCCCACAGAATTTAAATTCCCACTTCAGTATTTTCCCAGAACAGGAGAAGTAAAGCAAATCTTCAGTCATGGCTAGAGTGAAAGGAGGTTTGTTTATCCTATTTACTAAATCAACAAACTACTTCCTGCTAATAAGATCAAAGAATGAGATGGGCCTAAGAACAAAATGGGAAATCGTTGGGTTTTATCGCTTTGTTTACACATGTATGTTAATGAGGCATGAGATAAGAATGAGGTCAAATTTCCCCTTCCACTGGTAGAATTTAGGTTAGGTTTCCAGAAGGAGTTATCGAATTCTAGTAGCTGTATACTGGTCAGCATGTCAACTTCCAGGTATTTAGGAAGCAAATGTCCTTTCCAAGTCTTCCTTACTTGTATTAGTTATAGAGCGTCAGAGCCTTTCAAAGTGCTTATAATTTGTTTACATGATATATTTGCCTAATGCACTTGATATATCATATTAGAACTGTACATAATGCCTGAGCTCTACAGATAAAAGCTAAAATGAAGGATACAATTATCTCTGGTTTTCAGGAGCCTGACATCATTTAAAAAGTCAGTTAAAAGTTCCAGACTGCCAACTATAACAATAAGCATTATAGCAGACACCATGAACAATATTTTAAAAAAATAAATAAAAGTAGAAATAATTCCAGGCCCTATCTTTAAAGAATTTATATTAATATTTAGTTGAATTCTAAACACAAGAAGGCATCCATTTATTCATTTAATAAATATTAATTCAGCTCTACCATATGCAAGAACTCCTCAAGGGGCTTGAGATAAAGAGGTCAAGACAAGCTTATTCCCAGCCACCCTGCAGGTAGGGAGCAGAACATACTCAGAACACAAGTGCTAAGGTGGACTGGAGAGAGGTGGAAGTCAAGAGCTGCAGCTCGCTGAAAGGTCCTGAACTGAATGAAAATGAGAAAAGGTAAGGGCTAAAGGGTGTCAATACACACAGGTGAAGAGAGGAAAATTCATGTAGGATGTCAATAAAATTGGAATTCAGCAAGATGGTGGTAGACTAGGAGCCTTGTGCAGAAATCACTCAACATATATAAGGTCCGGGATGCAAATGTGTTACAGCTCTGCCATTAACCAGCTCTAGAAATTTAGACCAAGTCATTTCACATCCCAAAGCCTCAGTTTCTTTATTTGTAAAATCAGAGTTAAAATTTTCAGCCTACCTACCACTCAGGATTACTGTGGAATCATGCATGAGAAAGTGTATTGGTAAATTTTTTTTTTTTAGTTGGCCAATTAATTTCTTTCTATTTTTAGTAGAGACAGGGTCTCGCTCTTGCTCAGGCTGGTTTCGAACTCCTGACCTTGAGCAATCCACCCTCCTTGGCCTCCCAGAGTGCTAGGATTACAGGCGTGAGCCACCGCGCTCGGCCTGTATTGGTAAATTAAATATCTTGTATAGGTAACACATGTATTAATACTGATCCATTTTTGGTCTCATTATAAAATAAGAAAATTGAAACATAATTTGTAAGTACTCTTTCTAGCACTGTATGATTATTTTAAAATTAATTTTAATTCAACAGGCTACTTCGAAATATTCTAATTTCCTTAGCATTGTAAGTAGGATCAACCAGTGAATTATTACAGCAAACCAGGTATGAGCTAAAACACGCTGGTCTAAAATGTTGGCTATATGTTTTTCAATAAGGCAAATCCAACTGTCACTTGGAAGTAATTCAAAGTGACTAATAACAGTGAAGTAGTCAGAGAAAATCCTAAGTTTGAGGGGAGAATCTAGATGATGTTCTTTTGGCAATCCTCAGTGAGGGCAAATCATTAACTTAGGAGGAAAATTGTTTCTATAATAGTCAGAAAAATTTCCCAAGCAAGTCTGGTGAATGAGCTCAGAATTCAAACTGATAATTAAACATTGGATCAAAATCAAAATGTGATGTAAGTTGATAATGGATGGAACTCTATACCTCCAAAAAGCAATTTCTAAAAAAGTTCCAGAAATTTCTCTTTGGCAATTAATGTATGCCATATTAGCACTAATCTGAATATATATTCTAAAATGTTGTTTTAAAAATTAGTCTATTGCTTCGTAATCAGACCCTTCTACCTAGTCTCTATTTTCTAATAACTAAGCACCTAGCTGGAAAAGTAAATCACAAACACATGAAAAGTCACATAAAAAACAAGATGAGGGGCCTACACTCCCAACAAAAGTAGACCAGGTTTTAGAAGACCAACCCTCTTACTTGAAGACAATTAAAGAGCTGGATAAAAAACTAAGTATAGTTTTAAATCATTAATTAGGGGATATAAACTGGTATGAACACTTTGGAAAACCTTTTTGTGGTTACTACTAAAGCTAAATACAGTAGCCCCCTCATTATCAGCAGGGGATTCTAGACCCCAGAGGATGCCTGAAACCATGGATAGTATCAAACCCTACATATACTATGTTTTTCCTATATGTATATATCTATGATAAAGTTTAATTTATAAATTAGGCATAGTAAGAGATTAACAATAAAATAGAACAATTTTAAAAATATACTGTAATAAAAGTTATATGAATGTGGTCTCTTTCTCTCTTTTTCAAAATATCTTATTGACCATATCACAGGTAACTGAAACCATGGAAAATGAAACTGTGGCTAGGGAGTACTGTATATTGCATTGGGTTTCATTACACAGTTAAATACATTTACCCTGAAATTTATTCAGAGTATACATTTAAGATTAATGATATTACTGTATATACGTTTAGCGTGCACTATTGTATATATGTTATACTTTAATTTTTAAAAAAGGAAGGAGGATATCAAAGAGCTAACAAGACAATGAGGAATTACCAGCCACAGCCCAAGAGAAGACAGGAATCCGGAATGGAAAGCAGAGCACCTTGGGGCTTTTTTACTGCTGGAAACATTGGCCTAATCAAAGAGGTACCTGAGAGACTAGACTGCACTTAGGCAGCCTTGAAGGCTAGGAGGACAAAATGTCAGGGTATAAGATCTACCAAGGAAGCCATCACTGCTTGGAAGTAAGATCTCAAAATACTGAATCCCAAAAGAAAGAATAACTTAGAAGTAAACTAAACCAACTCTTGCACAGACTCTCAAAAAAATTTTTAATTTGGGCCGGGAGCGGTGGCTCATGCCTGTAATCCTAGCACTCTGGAAAACCGAGGCAGGTGGATCGCTCAAGGTCAGGAGTTCGAAACCAGCCTGAGCAAGAGCAAGACCCCCATCTCTACTAATAAAATAGAAAGAAATTAATTGGCCAACTAAAAATACATAGAAATAAAAATTAGCCCGCTATGATGGCGCATGTCTGTAGTCCCAGCTATTCGGGAGGCTGAGGCAGAAGGATTGCTTGAGCCCAGGAGTTTGAGGTTGCTGTGAGCTAGGCTGATGCCACGGCACTCTAGCCCGGGCAACAGAGTGAGAGTGTCTCAAAAAAAAAAAAAAGAAAAAGAAAAATTTTTAGTTTGGATAAAGATGATCCCAAG
>CAUYPO010104124.1:0-14187 GCA_963574435.1 Cheirogaleus major
CAGTTCTAAAAGCACTTTCCTATGAATTAGCCATTTTGTTCTTCATACCATTATCAATGTCATTTTACAGATAGAAAACCAAGGATTACTTAGCTGGAGTCACCAGGCAAGAATGCTGAAATAAAAAATAAAAAAAAAAAAAAAGAAAGAAAACCAAGGCTTAGAGAGAATAAGAGATTTGCCCAGGATCACTCAGGGGGTCCACGAAGGAGCCAGGATTTGAAGCCAGATTTCTGACTGTAGAACCACAGGGGCTGCCCAACCTATGCAAGTTTTATACATTTTTTTCTGAGAGTCATGGGATCTGACCAAGACCATGTGGCAATAAATTTATAGGAGCAGGCATCAAGGGAACATGATCTGGTCATTATTTTGCTACCTATAATTATGTGATCCTGAATAAATCTCTTAACTTATCTAGGCCTCAGGTTATACATTTCTAATAGCAAGAGCTTGAACAAGACTGGTGTTTGTCAGCTGGGATGACTCTTTGCAAATGTTTCAAAGGTTTTGCAAATGCCTGACTCTGAGTTCATGGAGGTGGAGACTGACCTTTGACCACAACAATCATTTTTAACTCCTGTTTTCAAATTCCTGAATTCATTTAAATAGCATGTTAGTTCAAATGTTACAAGTGTGAACTCAAAATATTAGGTAGATATGGAGGGATTCTGGGTCTCCTAGGGACAAAAGTGGGTGCCATTGCAGTTCACCCCCCCCCCAATGGGCTTTCAGAGAGGCTCATAGGAGATCCACATGTGCAGTAAGACTCAGATAGTGTAACTCCCAACTGTCCAATTAAAATGGCTCCATGCTGACGTCTGAACCATGAGAAGATCCCTATCTGGACACTGTAAAACAAGACCCAGACCATAACCAAGCTCTCTCTCTCTTTTGCTACAACGGTGGGTTTGGTCGTCATCTGTGGCATGTGTATCTTGGTCTATAAACCTATATCTTGTGCTTGCTCTAGATAAATCGCTCCCCACTCAATAAATTTCACCTCAAGCTTACCTTACTTTGGTGTGTCTGGTCATTTTTCGGCCAAGAGCACATCAGATTGCCTAACCTGACAAAAATATATCATAGGAGGAACCCAACTAGGCAGAACCAACAAAAAGATGTTGAAAACTAGTTTTGCAACCTTTTAATCCCTCGCTCACTTTGGAATAAAACAAGATTAAAATTTGAAGAGCCCAGGAATGGTTGAAAATGGGAAGCTCTGTAGATCATTACAGAGAGTCGTCAGTGTGCTGTCAGTACCCCTTACGCAGGGAGGAGGGAAAAGGCAATGCTCTTCCTTACCCCATGACCAGTGAAAAGGGCTTCAGGGAGACAGACCCCTTGGAAGACTTGGTTTACGTCCCCTGGAGGGAACCAGTGGGCCATAATCTGACTCCATCCTGAGGGATACGGAGCAGGAGGCAGTGCGGGTGGCATGGAGGACTGCTCTCAGGGGATGACAGCACTCCCTTTGAATGAAAGGCCAAAGGCACATGCTCCTGTGGGCCAGATGCAGCCTAGGAAAGAGAAAGAGCTGGCTTGGGGTTGCCTTAGGTTCTACCTCAGAGGATTGCACAGGAGGACAAGGAGACCTCAGCAGAAAAAGGCTACAGGTAGGGCTGATGGAAGACTCAGTCACGAGTCTTGAAGACATTACAAAGGAAAGTCACAGAAGTGAGAGAGTCTCCTGAGAACCCATGAAAATACTCCAAGAGAGAAAACGTCAACTGCATACACTTACTAGGCCCAGCGAGTGCCAGCACCCTATGGCAGCTCCTGTCCATTGAGACTTTCTTGTCCCTTTGCCTCCCCTCTTTCTCCTGACCTTTTAATCCTAGGGGGTGTCTCAAACTCCATTAATTAGCTGGGGCAAGACAGGTAGAGGGAGGGGGAAGCAAAAGAATAAACCGGCCCAGGGCCGCTTTCAGCTGCTGGAGCTTAGCCTGAGCTCAGAGCTTTTATTCCATCAGACTCTTCAGGTCAATAACCAAACTGAAACTGTTTGGAGGAATACAGAGAGTACAGGACTTTCTTTTTTTATTTTTAGATCTGAGAGGGACCAGAAAGGGATGGCACTAAATTGCATCCAAAGAAAGGAGAATAGTAGTCAAAGGCTGGGCATGCAGGTGTGGTGGGGAGAAATGACCAGGTTATTTTCTGTTATGTTTTGTGGGTCCTGAATATTAAATATAATAGTGACATCTATTCACTAAAAAAGAATACGCTATTTTTTTGGTTAAAAAATAAATTAGTTTGACAAAGTATTCCTCAAGTTCAAAAGTGTAAAAACCACCAGAACTCGGTGATGTTGAAAGCTACTTCCAACACTGGCATCAAGACCAGTTACTACAGAGTGGAAAAAAAGGCGGCAGAGTGTTCTTTTGTTTCCCCTGTCACTACTGTGTTCATATCCAGTTAGATCTTATGGCCTGAAATTAAAGGAACTGAAATTGTTTCCTTCTTCACAAAGCCACAGCAAGTCTTTGATCCTGGCCACCCCCATCCGCCCATCCCCTACAACAGTAAATCTTACACTTGGATTAGGTGGAAAGTAGAAGAGGAAATACAGAAAATGGGTGGAGGGAGTAACAAAACTGAGGTTAAGGAACAGAAAAGGAAAGGGGAAGTGGAGGGAAAGGTTGCTGTGGGCACAGAGAGCCTTCCTGTTCAGAAGGAGAAGGGGAGTCCAGCCTAGGAGGGAAGGGGCTGCCTCTTCACTTTCTGACTCCTACTCTAACGCTTTGTCCCATTTCCCACTTGAAAGAGCTGCTGATGATTACAAACGTGCCTGTATTTGTACCAGTCCTTTTGTACTCACCTACCACGCCCAATCCAGAGTCTTTCCTCTTTCCTGGGGACTCTGACTTCCTCCCAAGGCTTGTTCCACCCAGCTGGGCGACTTGTCACAAGGTTACCTACAGCCACAGGCTATAATTTGGTGCACCTTCTTAGAGTATCAATTCTATTTGCTGCCAAGTCATTTAAAACAATCTTTTATTAAAGCACACTTGGGTATGTTATGGGGGTAGAATGCTAGGTTCACGTGAATGCCAAATCCAACGGGAGATCTAAGAGAAATGTTGAGTTTTCAGCGGCTTCAGACTTAGTTCACTCAGAGTCTCGGGGTCACTAATTCACCCTGCTCTGCTATTAGAAGTATCTTCCTGGAAATGCTTGAGGAAATTTGGCATAATTTGTTCCTCTTCTCAGGAGCATCTATATTGTGTGCTAAACTAGCAAAAAGTATTCAAGGACCCAAGGAGGGGCACTCTAATGGCAGAAAGGAAGGCAATTTGATGGGAGGTGGAAGAGATCTTTTGGTGGTGGGTGAAGTGACTCTAATGTCACATATTCTGTGAACTGACAGGGCCAGCTCTGTTTATAAATCGTTATGTGGGCCAAGCAATAAAAATAGGAAGCACTCAATGGAATTTACTAGATCAGATTCCCAAAGTATGTTTCATAGAATACAAGTCTGACAAAATGGCTCCAGAAAGAAGAGTTCCATGGACAGAAAAGTTTGAGAGGTGTTTTAACTCCCTCCTAGAGATTCACAGAGTACAAAGATGTTAAAGTTTGTTTGACTCAGTGTTGCCTAATGTAGTGGACCCTTTGTTTTTTTAATATAACTCATTGTTTTATAACTCTATTATAATAGCTCTATTATAATACTCTACTGTAACTCTAATTCTTAGTATTCTGGACAACTTGCCTGGGGAACCACCAACCTAGATAATATTATAGACCAGAAGTTAACATTCTTTTTATTACTTAGGCCCCCTTTTGTTGTTCTCCCCTTTTATCTCATATTTTGAACACCTTTTCCTAGTAAATAAAATCGTATTTATCTCACTCACAGTTCTGTCAAAGTTATGTAAACATAGCAATTTATAAGCAGTATTCACTGCTATAGATCCCTTAATTTTGGCTGTCAACCTGTGCTCACCTGCAGATCTATTCTGCTCTGGGTATTCAGCCTGGATATTACTAGCTGATCACAGTCTGACCCAAGAGTTTCATCAGAGAATGCCTATGGTGTCATCAACAGCCAATCAGAAATTTTGAGCAACATGAGCTTGTTGGTTACCAGACTGAATTGATCTTATTTTAGCCCAAAGCAAAGAAATATGATATTATAATTAACTTGTATAATAGATATATGGTACAATTATCAGTTAGAGTTTTGAAAATATTGAAAATAGCCCCAGATGTCTTGCTAACTTCACAGATTCCTAACAGTCCGGTTATTATAGGTTGAAAAGTACCAGAATAGGCCATTGTACAAGAGCTACTATTGTGCTTGTATAACATATACTGGTTTTGTAGTCAAGGTTCTATTAATCTAAAGATGACTTCATATTAGGTAACCCTCAAGATTGTAAAAAATGATAACACATTACAAAAAGTATGAAAAAGCCAGAAAATTATAATGCATGACAAACTCTTTGGTCTTTAGGTAGAAATTTTTATTCCCAGTTGAATATAAGGACTTCAGAAGAATCACATCCATGAATCATGTTTAACAGATGATGAAGCACTTCTACATTAATTATCTCACTTAATTCTCCCAGCAATCAGGCGATATTTTTATGAGTACACAATCTGATAATTGAAGAGTGCCACATTATATAATTTTTAGAACTTTTGGTTGCAGACATTAGAAACCCGACGTAAACTACTTTAAGCAAGAAGAGCAATTTATTGGAAGGACACTAGTATTTTATTTTGTTCTGTTTTCTCATAGAATTCTAAGAACCATTAAATAACCAAGACACAGAAAGAGCAGGGATGCAGCTGGGTTATGAATACTTAAGGCCAGGGTCTAGAAGGTTGTCAGGATTCTTCTTATCTCATGTTCCCCTCTGAATGTTGGCTTCAGCGTCTCTCATTTCAGACTGGCTTTCCCCACTTAGTGGAAAACATACTTGCTAAAAACACCTGAGTTTATGTCTATGTGTGGAGGCAGTGGAGAAAGATTCAACTTGTACTTCATCCCTAGGCTATGAGGCATAGAGAAGGACTGTGGCCCAGCGTAAGTTCAGTGCCAACCTGTGGATGAATGAAGCAGGGCTGTAATGTATATGTACAGTGGCTCCTGTGGCAAAAGTGTAGGAGTGGAGGGGTTGTGAGAGTAGGGTGTGGAGGAAATAAATTCTTAGCAAAGATGTGCTAGGCAGAAAATTCCGTAGGTATGTGCTCCATACTGTGCACTGTGAATATACATATTATGCACATATGATGGTGGCCTGTCAGCAGAATCCTTAAGCCCACAGTAGCTGAATTTATGCTCAACCATATCAGAATGAGCATATATTCATGGAAACTCCATAGGTCATTACCTTCAATGTGTCCAAATCTTTCCCATCTCATACCAACAGGAATGAAAGCCATGGTCTATTCCAGGCCTGGGGTAAACATGGCAGAAGTTCGCTCTGGAGCTTCTGCTTTAGGTAGGACTGATTAGAAAAGGACTATAAGAAAATAACTCATGACCTGGAGGAAGAGGAGGCATGGTTGTGGCTGAATTATTTCCTTATATGACAATCGACAGTGAGATAAGGATGAGGGTTTTGGCTGCACTTTAAACTACCTGACCTGTTACTTTCCCAGGAAGGTCCATCTGCAGAGGACTCCGCTCCTCCTCAGGGAGGGAGGGGGAGTGAAAACGGGTGTAAGAAAGGCAAGCAACAATTCTAGGAATTAAGAGGAGGGATTGTGCAGGTAGTAATGTTTGATTCCCAGGTAGGTGTAGGGTGTACCCAGGCCTCCACACCTACACAATCATAGGTAATCGTAGAACCAAAAATGTGTTCTTTAGGAACTTGATGACTTGTGCTGTTTGCATTTTCCCTAATCGTGTCTGCTTACTTCTCTGAATATGATTCTCGAAAGCAGGAGCATATTTCAGCTGTGCTAATGAGAACCTTCATTCCAACCATCCTCTCAAATGCTCTGCTTTTCTGTGCCCATGTTTTATGGGAGGAGCCTAATTAATATCCATAGGGCTAGTTTTTGGGATGAATCTGGGGGAAAAGTGAGATAATTCTAAGGGCCAGGGGAAACTTTCTCTCTTGTGGTTGGTAATGGTGATGGTGGGAGGGCACCCTGGTGGGTGTTTAGAAGCTGTGATGGCTAATTTTGTGTGCCAGCTTGGCCGGGAAGTGGTGCTCAGATATTTGGTCAAACATTATTCTGGATGTTTCTGTGAAGGTGTTTCTTGGATGAGGTTAACATTTACAGCAGCGGACTTTGAGTAAAGCAGATTATTCTCCATAATGTTGTGGGGCCCATCCAATCAACTGAAGGTCTTAATAGAACAAAGACTGACTTTCCTTAAGTGAGAAGGAATTCTGCCGGCAAACTGCCTTTGAGCTCTCCTTGAGTCTCCAGCCTTGCCAGCTACCCTACAGATTGTGGATTTATCAAGCCTCATAACTGCATGAGCCAATTCCTTAAAATAAATCTCTCTCTCTCTCCTCTCTCCACATAGTGCTGGTTCTGTTTCTCTGGAGAACCCTGCCTAATGCAGAAGCTATTCCTATAACCAACACCACACAGAGATTGCCCACTCAGAGTTCCTCTTGAGTTGTGAAGGCTGCTGCTCTCTCTACGTAGCCCTATGCTTGAAGAGTTAACAAAAGAGAAGAAATTAATTTCCCAACATCAGTGATGGTTTATCATTTATTGAGGGCCTCTTTGTGCCAAGTTTTCAAACGCAGCAAGGTGAAGTTTGGATGTGTAGGGATAGAGCGAAAGGGGGTTCCAGATGAACAGAGCAAGTTATAGTGGGAATCTGGAGGGGTGTACAGGGAAGTGAGAAAAGGATGGGCGAGTTTGGTATGTACCCAGGAAATACGAGGGGAATTATAAAAATATTATATTAGAAAAGGTTTGTGTGGCCTTGATTGTTAAGCTAATGAGTTAGGCCTGTTCTGTACAGGCAAATAGAAGTTAGTGAGGAATTTTGAAAGACGGGATGAAATATTTGGAGGGAAGGAAGCTGGCAATGCAACATAGAAAGGAAAAGATTAAGAGTTAAAGAATCCATTTGGAAAGTTACTGTAATTATCTCCATATTAATTCCTTTATTCTCTTATTCACTGAACATTTATTGAGACTCTGTTAGTAACAGGCTTTGCACAGCTTAAAGAGAAAACAGAGACTGTGTCCTTGAAGAGTTCAGCATTCTCGGGGGAGATGTGGCAGTGGAAGAAATGTAAGCAAGTGCAGCTGCGAGTGTTTCCCGGCCTTTAGCTCTGAGGCCTGCAGCTTGGCCCACATTGGACTGTGACACAGAACTGAGAGCTCCAATTTTTTGCAGGATGCCTAACAGAGTAGTACAAGGTGCATTTGTACCTTGCTCCTCCATCCTCTCAAAATAATAGAAGACAACGAACCAAACTCATCCCAGCAACTGTGGACCTGCTCTATATATGGCCCATCAGCTCCTGAGGGAGGGAGAACGCTGTCCAGGCTGGCTCAGGTGTCGGCCCAGAGCCCGAGAGTGCCCTTATCCTGGGACACTCAGTGCTGATGGCCCAGGGGATGGGCTGTGTGAGCGTAAGAGATTGGACTTGGACCTGTAGCCAGAGTACAATATTTTCTTATCTTTAATCTCCACGAAGCTTGTGTTTATTCTTCTCTCACAAAAGCCAAGCCTAAAGCACACTGCTTAAGGAATTGTTCCTCCTTGGACAGCTGTGTGTGCCCTGAAAACGTCCTGCTCAGGAGGAGGAGGAGAAGTGTGCACGGCTCTGCGGCTCTGCGAGCTGGACTGGAAAGCATTTCCGCACCCCAGTGACACAAGCAGAGCTACACTCCCAAGAGCCACAGTTCAGTGGAGGGCAGGGAGGGGTTTCATTGTGGTCATTCATTCACCCGGAAAGGCTCAGTGCTATCTCATGAACTTGGTTTCTGGGAAGTCAAGCAACCCGACTGCACTTTACGACTTGGTAAATGATATACTCCAAGGGCTCATAAAAATTAATCCAGACACATGCTACAAAGTGACGTCAAGAAATCATGAACAGAGACTTCCTTTCTATTTCATTCCAGAATGGGCCAATGTGTATACGGGTCTACAAGGTACCAAGGAGGAAAGAGAGCTCTTCTATTATTATTATTTTTTTTGAGACAGAGTCTCCCTCTGTTGCCCAGGCTAAAGTGCACTGGCATCAGCCTAGCTCACAGCACCTCAAACTCCTGGGCTCAAGTGATCCTCCTGCCTCAGCCTCCTGAGTAGCTGGGACTATAGATGCGGGCCACCATGTCCAGCTAATTTTTTATATTTTTAGTAGAAATGGGGTCTCACTCTTGCTCAGGCTGGTCTTGAACTCCTGACCTCAAGCAATCCTCCCACCTCGGCCTCCCAGAGTGCTAGGGTTACAGGCATGAGCCACCGGGCCCAGCCTCTTCTACCACATTTTATTGTTGTAACTGTTCATTCTCAGCTCCCCTGGAAAGGGCTCTCTTACTCCTGCCATAGGCACGAAAAACTTAATAACTGTCATAGAAGTGGGAAAAGCTGCCTTTGGAGAGGTTTCTAGAATGTTCTCCAATTTGGTCCTCCCTCCAAGTCCTTCTTTTTGATTTAATAAAATAATTATTTTGAAAATAATACTAGCTACCATTTACCAAGGACCTAATATGTGCCGGTTTATTTACACATGTTGTCTGTTTAATTCTTACCATCACGTACCATGTTCAGTGGTCTTATTTCCTGTGAATCAGAAAGAAGAACCTGCCATGGTAATACAACTAGAAAATGAAAGTCAGTATTCAAATCTAGATTTCAAAGAGTCAGTATTTAAACCTAGGTTTCTATTCAAACCTAGACATGACAGTCAGTATTCAAACCTGCTGCTCACACTTGTATGAATTCTGCCCTATCGAAGGCAATGTCTGGGTCATTTTTATTTATTTACTATGAAGGCAAAATACAGGTACTGGAGTCATGTATATTTCAAGTGGGAGAGAATAAAAGGTTTACTTTTCTTCCTTTCTTACTTCCTAAGATTTTCTAGCTCCCTCCGTTGAGAGAGAGTATAGGGAAGGGTGCATGAAAGAGTTTTGAGTCATTCTTTGTAAGCACCACATCAAATTTTTAATAGCAAGAAGATAGGGAACCACTTGATATTTTTAGAAATTGAAAATTTATTTTAAAAACACAAGCACAATTAGATATATATTAGCTAATTTACATATTAGCTCCTAGTATTTTTATATATATAAAAAACAACACTTCTTAATGGTTTTTAAAAAGAATTCAAACCATTTAGAAAAGTAAAAATGAAAAGTAAGAGTGAATCACCTAAAATGCCACCACCTAGAAACTGCCACAGTTAACACTGGCTGGACTTGCATCTTTCTCTGTAGGCACTCAAACAGGTATATTTTATAAAATTGGCATCATGACATAAGTGCTGTTTCTCAGTAAAAGCATTGAATTTGATAGAAGAAAAATAAAATGAAACACAACTGGAGGAATTGTTGAACTTCAAAAAAATGTTTTTTCTCCACTAGGGATATTTCCAAAAATATCCTTCTAAGGTTATAAAAGAGGTGTGAAGAACATTTAAAAGTATTTTTTTCCCCAATTTTAGATGGGAAAAATGAGAACATTAACATTGACACTCTTCCATCCCCTTTGCCCATCTCTCATTGGCTGTTAGTTATATTATTATTTTTGAATTATGCAGATTTATATTGTTTACATTCTATAATTATAATTTCCATTGTTTTAGTATAACTTCTTTGTTTAAATGGATGTCTTGTCCCCCATCAGTCTTTGTACTGGAGCTTCTCTGATCTTTATTTTGGTTCATCTCTTATTTGCTTAGATTTCATTGTCAGATATTTTTTCAAGAAGGGCACATTGGTGCTATTTCCCAGTTATTCATGCTTGAAAATATCTGTCATTGCCTTTACACTAGAGAGATGTCATAAATGAATTAATGCTCCTGAATTACAGTTTCTTATCATTAGAATTTTATGGATATCTCTCCAGTCTCCTGCCATTGTATGTTACTATGAAGACATAGGAGGCCAGTCTTATTTTTTTCACCTTTGTAGGTACATTAGTCAGTGTTCTCTAGACAAACAGAACCAATAGGATACGTGTGTGTGTGTGTGTTTGTGCCTCTGTGTGTGTATATATGATTTATTATAAAGAATTAGCTTATGCAATTATGGAAGCTTAGAAGTCTCAAGGTCTGCAGTCAGCATGCTGGAGACTCCAGAAAGCCAATGAATAGTTCCAGTCTGAGTATGAATCTGAGGACCTGAGCCGATAGTAGAAGTTCAGTCCAAAACCCAGCAGGCTTGACACCTAGAAAGAACCAGTGTTTCATTCTGAGCCTGAAGGCCAGAAAAGACAGGATGTCCCAGCCCAAGTAATCAAGCAGAAGGAGTTCCTTCTTACTCAGTCTTTTTGCTATATTCATGTCTTCAATTGATTGCGCCAGACCCACCCGCCTTGGGGAAGGCAGTCTGCTTTACTCAGTCTACAGATTTAAATGTTAATCTCATCCAGAAACACTCTCACACAGACACACCCAGAATAACATTTGGCCAAATGTCTGGACACCCCATGACCCAGTCAAGTTGATACACAAAATTAGCCATTCCAGTGGGTCATATGCTTTCCTGGACAGCTAAAGAATTCTTTCTTTGTCCGTGACGCTCAGTAGTAACTAACCAATGTAGTGTCTATATTGAGCCTTTTGTATCACATTTTCTTGGAACTCGTTTGCAAGTCCAGATTTTTCCTTCACTTGGGTTGAAGGTATGGAGAATTCTCTGCTATCATATCTTTCACCACAGCTGCTATTTCATTTGTAGTTTCTCTAGCACAGAGACACCAATTATCATTATTTGGGATTTTAATCTTTTATTTTTTTCTCCATTTGTTAGTGTTATTCTAACTGAATTCATATTTTGTCTTTTCAAATTTCATATTCAGTGGTGTCTATTCATCCTTGCTATCCTCTAGTTTATTGATTAGTTCTGTGATAATATAGTTTCAATCAAATCTTCTTTTTAATCTCATTCTGTGGTTTTATCATCTTCTCTTTGAGCTCATACTTTATTGAATTCATATTCTCATTAACACATGCTATGGCATGAAACACATTGTTAATAATTTCCTCTGGTCTTCAACTTTGTTTTTCTTCCAGGTCTTTTCCCCTTCCTCCCTTCCCTTCCTTCCTTCCTTCCTTCCTTCCTTCCTTCCTTCCTTCCTTCCTTCCTTCCTTCCTTCCTTCCTTCCTTCCTTCCTTCCTTCCTTCTTTTCTTTCCTTCCTTCATTCTTTCCATTTCTATAATATGTTTTTAGAATTTTCATTACATTTCTTTTCTTATTTTTTTCTTGCTTGGTCAGTTCTGACCAGGCTTGGCTCTGTTATGATGTGGATGACTTCTTGACTTGATTCCCACTGTATTCAATATGATTTTTTTTTCTCTGAGCAAGAGTGAATCTTAGTATGTTTTCTTCTATTTATTTTCTGAAGCTAATGTGACTTTGAGGAGCCTGAGCATAGACCCTGAGCATAGCTGAGTTAAATCAGCTCTCCTTTGTTTCTCTTAGACTCCTCTCTTTCCCTAGCCATTAATTTTTCAAATACTGGCATTAGATTTCATTCTTTTCCTTAATTTGGTTGCTTTTGGTGAATCTATACCTAAGAATGTTCTTAAATCATATTTTGCTCAAATTTTGTGTTGAGGAAGGGTCATTATTTATTTCATTTCTTTTCATGCTTTCAGAAGTCTTAACCCAGAAATTGGAATTCTATGAGAGGGAACCAAATGAAGAATTTGACTTGCATTTAAGTTGAAACAACTGTGTTTTGAATTTAGGGAGCACGATCTCATTATGGTATTATACAAGGAGACTGTATTGAATAAGGGAAAGAGAACTGGACTAAGCATCAGATAATCTTAAATTCTAGCCCCAGCTCTCTATATAGCTGAAACTGTGGAAAGCCCTTCACTTCTTTATTTTCCTTAGCTTGAAAATGAGCTGATATTAATAGTCTCTACCATGACTATTTCATAGAGCTGTTGTAAGGCTCAAATGAGATAATTAAATGAAAGAACTTTGTAAAAAGTGAAGTAATATTTAATATACAGTTTTTCATTATTTAATTATCATTATTATTGTTGAATCTACTTGTAGAGATCATGACAAAGATGGTTAAATGAGCAGTTTTTAGGAAGGGGGTTTAACAAGGCAAGGGGGGCTAACTATCTGATTAAACTAGGGCGTTTCCCCCAAGGATTCACATTTTCCCTGAACTTAGTCCAATAGGGAGAAGGAATTGGCAAGTTTGAAAATTCTTTTTAACTTATTCTATATTCCATCCCTCATCTCCTTTGGGAATTAGTAGGTTTAGACATTTATGCACCTGAAGACAGGTGACAAAGTTTCTCCTATAGCTCTATGTTATTGTAAATATTCATGAAATACCCAAGCAATTCTTTCATTACAGGAGAATTAATAGTATTAATTATACTTTAATATTGTTTATAGCTCCTTTTGGATTTCAAAGCATTCACACTGTTGTTTTAATTTTGATTAGCATTCTTTTCATAACACAGGCATACGAATCACGTTCTCTACTGACTTGAAAGAGAAGAAGTTTGAAAACTTTGACCACAGACTGAGCAGTGAATCTTATTTATTATATAATACTACTAAACCTGAAACATTCAAACAAAATGATTTCTTTGCCTGTGAGTTTTATTTTGAAATCTAAATTTTTATTTATTCAACCTATAGAATTATTCTATTTTTTTAAATACTTCCCTTTCAATTATGCATATTTTCAAAAAGCAGTTGATAGGTCCAGGTTTCATACCCTCATACATGCTGGGAAGTAAGATAAGCTCATTGACATTGTTGATTTTACATTCCACTTCATTCATGCTTTCAAAATATTTTCAGTCTGGGTAGAAGCAGTATTTGATTGATGAGTTTTATAAATGAAACCATTTATATAGTGTTTATGATTTTAAGTTTTGGTTGATAATTCTGCTTTTGTATGCAATTAGCCCTTACTCTAATAAGAAATCTATAGAATAATTCTTGCTATTTACCTTTGAAACTCAATTGCAGCTGCAGAAATGGAATGGTAAGATACCAAATAAGGGACAAAACATTTGTAAATATCAGCTTGACAGGAAAGGGTGGTACAAACCTGAGGTTGTGTTTACATGCGGAACACAGGAGCTTTGTTGTACACAGGTTTGGCTCTGCTGCCATCCTAAGTCATACCTGTGTTAATGAAATGGTCCTCTCAATTCAACGTTAAGCAACACAAATATTTTATCATAGAAACATTATTTCTACTGCTATAGCTCAGGGAACCATCCACTGAAATTTATCTCCAAGTTCCGCACCATATTTTGTTTTTAGGACTTGTTATTTTGAAGTAAATTTATCATATTATTTGGACGTTGTCTCTTATAAATCTATTTTCTTTAGCACTTAACAGCATAATCATTTCAAACCTGAAGGAGAGATTGAAAATGGAGCATTTGATTTCAATATACTATAAGCAAGGCCATTATCACAGGATTTATTACACCAGTTTTGCACCATTTGGACAAAAAAGAAAAAAAGAGGTCTCTTTAGAAGAATTAGATATTTCCTCAGCCTTTAGCCAATTTGGCAGGATACACAGGGATACACAGATACACAGGATACAGTGTTTTTATTCAGTGAAACTAATATATTGTTTTTTATTTCAGATTCAGCATACCTAAAGTTCATTCCTTGGGTCGTCTTCTGTATCACAAACACAACAATGGCCAATATATATTGAAAAAAACCAGTGCTAATGTACATTAGTGGAAGTATCAGATCAAATACTCAATATTTCCTTTCATCTTTGGTAAACAATTTGATTTGTGGTTAGGTTTGTCAAGATATACACATTGTACTTTTCTGACTATTTTTTATCTCACTCTTTTATTCTGATTTAACACTTGATATTTTGCATATGCTTACTGCACTTCTCTATTCTCAACAACATAGTAGAGTTAATTGTAACTAGAACCTAGGATTCAGTCACAGATCACTAACTTGTGTGTGCCACTTAGTCTTTCTGTTGTCAGTTCTCCATCTGAGAAAGGAGAAATTCTGGGGTGGGGGTGGGTCACACAAAGGTGCTTCTAGAACCACTCTTG
>CAUYPO010104126.1:0-17068 GCA_963574435.1 Cheirogaleus major
TTTTCTATATATTTTTAGTTGGCCAATTAATTTCTTTCTATTTTTAGTAGAGATGGGGTCTCGCTCTTGCTCAGGCTGGTTTTGAACTCCTGACCTTGAGTGATCCTCCCGCCTCGGCCTCCCAGAGTGCTAGGATTACAGACGTGAGCCACCGCGCCCGGCCTGATAGGATTTTTAAAAATTGGATTTTGTTAAGGCAGCGGTGGGGCTTTGAAATGATATGATGAAGAGAGAATCGTCTGTCTCCTCGCTGGCTTCTGCGTTATTAATCCCAGCCTCTAAAACTCCTTCTCGCAGCCGTCTGGGGGCGTGTGGCATTGTCACCGTTATCACAATAACTGGCGCTTACTAAGGGCTGATTTCGTGACCTCGTTCCTTCCGCAGAGCCGTGGGGCCTGGAGCTCCCCTCTGCCTTGTCCCTGCACAAGTGCCGTGTCCAGCCCGTGCACTGGCTCGGGGCCGGGTCAGGAATCGAACCCCGGTCTCCTTCCCTGATTTCCTACGCTGCCGTCAACGAAGACGACGAAGTCACGCACGGCCCTCATGTGGCTCCTCCCGACCTAGCGGGGAGGAGCGGGAGGGGCCGCACATTCATCCCACAAACGTCTATCGCACGCCCACACGTCAGACCCTGGCAACGGCGCGGGCAGCGGGACCGACGGGTCTGCGGGGTGACTAAGCCCCAGGCTTCCAGCAGGCGGTGACCCTTGAGCTGAGTCTCCGCGACGAGCAGGGATGGGTCTGCCCGGCCGCGGCAGAGAAGGGGGGCACGCCGGGGTCACGGGATGAGATATGGGAACAGCATGTGCAGAAGCAGGGCGCTTGGCACAGCCGCGGGGCCGCCGGCTGACAGGCTGAGTCTCGAGATTCATCTCCCTGGCAGGCGTTCCTAAACACAGGCGGGCGCCAGATGACCACAGTGAACTTCCACCGAGTTCCCTCCGTCTCCCCGCGTCCCAGTGCGTGGCCGGGAGATAGCCGTCGAGGGGACGCCCTTGCTGGATTTGGAGCACGGGGCCTGCTGACCCCCCGATGCCCACAGAGCCCCGGCTGGGCGGAGGGCGGGCTGCGATCACAGCAGAGGGGATGTTGAAAGTCCCCCGAGCTTTGGGAGGCTTGACTGCAAGTCTTGGATCCACCTCTAACTAGCCAGCCGACCTCGCAAATACCAGTTAATGTCTCCCAGACTCAGTTTTGTTTTCTGTAAAATGGGGCTGCAAACAGCTACCTCCCTGGCAGAGTCCACACGAGTCTCAGCTCTGGGCGATGCCGCAGACACTGGGCTCCTACGGCTTGGATTCGCTGGGCGCGGCCCCTGCCGCCAGCCCAGGGACTCGAAAGCCCCGCCGGGTCCCCTCCAGCCCCGTGGCCTCCTGGTCCGACGTGCTCCCGTGAGACCTGGGAGCCGATATCTCGCTTGTGGTTTTATGGGCACAGTTTTGCAACCCCGGCCAAGGAGAACGGAACCTTCCAGAACGCGTTTGTGCTGCGGTGCACCGCAGTCCACCGCGGAGGTTTCGTGACCGGTTCGCGGCCGGGGCTGACGGCGGAGGAGGGCCCTCTAGGAGGGGATGCTCGCGCCGGGCAAGCCCCGGGATCAGGGGGCCAAAGAGCACGGGCCTCGCTCCCCAGGCACCGAGTGCGAGCTCCCCCGGGATGTCAGGAAAACAGCCGGGGCCTCGGCAGCTGGGAATCGTCTTGTAGAGCGTCCGCAGGCCCCAGGGGTCAGAGGTCAGCTCATCCCATTTGAGCGGAAGGTGGAGGGTGCTGATGAGGGGGGCGTGTTTTGGTGACATGTCACCGTGATGTAAAGGTTTCTCTCATCTCCCGTGGGGGTGACGCACGGGTGCCTTCCCATTGACAGGGCCACGGTGTGACCCAGGAGGCCCCCAAGCCCAGCAAGACAGAGAAGAACACAGAACCTTAGTGCAGACGTGGGAGGCCCTTCCCCTGCACGGCGGGCAGGGGCTGGGCGTCCTCAATCCCGAGGGAAGCCCCCGCCTGTGGGTTTCGGGGAAACGCGGCTCAGCCCGCGACCACGTGCTCCTGTCGTGCGGGCCGAGCACCACGCTGGGCTCTGGGAGCTGAGACCTGAAGGAGACGCTGCCCTTTTATGGTCACTTTTCCACCGAAGATCTCCAAAGCTCTCCCACAGCCCAGACTCAGCGGGAGCCACCCAGATCCGGGCCTTGTCCCCTCCCCAGCAGGGATCCCCCCCAGGTCCCCTGGGCCTCCACCAGGCTGAACCACTTCCAGTCATACTGGTGTGTCACCGGCGTGATGCCGTGCGTGGCTTGACCACGGGCAAGTCTGAGTCTCCCAGGCGACGTCTGTGCAGTGCGGGAGGCCCTGGGAGAGCCACTCTCCTCCCCGCCCCGTTCTCTCCCGGTGTGGGGCTCCGGCTGAACTCTGTGGTCCCCAACTCTAGAGCTCTGCCGAGACTGGAAATCTCTTTGTAACCCTGGAGAGAAGGGTCCGTCTGTAAGCCACGTCGTAAGTCCCTTTTAAATGCAAAATGAAGGCGGCTTGTCGAATGTCTTGCAACAAGGTGGGGGCTGTTCAGGAGAACAGGCCGGAGGGTGCACTGGGGACCAGCACTGGCTTCATTGTGCTGCCATGCTTTGGCATTTTGCTTTATATTGTTAAGAACAGGGCATCCCTAAATCCAAAAATCCAAAATGTGAAACGCGCCAAAATTCGAAACTTTTTGGGCGCCGAAACGAAGCCGCGTGTGGAAAATTCTGCACCTGACCTCATGGGATGGGACGCGGTCAACACGCAGACAAAACTGTGTTTCATGCACAAACCGTTTAAAAATATTGCATGAAATCACCTCCAGGCTTTGTGTATAGGGTGTAATATACATGAAACGAACGAATTTCACACTTAGATTCGGGTCCCCTCCCCAAGACAGTCGCATTGCACACATGCAAACATTCCACGATCTGAAAATTCCCAAATCTAAAACACTCATGGTCGCGAGCATTTCGGACTAGGGTTATTCCACCCGTAATACTTTAAAACAGTAGAAAACAGACATGTGCAAAGGGTGGGATCGGCCCAGGTGGAGACGCCACCCTGTGGTCACCCTCTCTCGGTTCCTGCCCACCCGGCCTGTTCACCAGACTCAAACACGTGTCTACATTTTGCCATATTTGCTGGAGATTTTAAAAACAGAAACATTAATAAGATATTAAAGATAGAAGTGAAGCCTGTCATATCCTCTCCCCGAGTTCAGTTCCCCACCCTGGAGCAAACCCCACCATGATCTTGGTCTGAATCCAGTCCTGGCTTTGTTACACATGTGCACACCCCCATGTGCATATACTTACACACACACACACATACATGTGTATGTGTCATATACATATATACATACATTTTACAAAATATGGTTTATATGTTTTTTTTTTTTTTTGAGACAGAGTCTCACTGTGTTGCCCAGGCTAGAGTGCCGTGGCGTCAGCCTCACTCACAGCAACCTCCAACTCCCGGGCTCAAGCGATCCTCCTGCCTCAGCCTCCCAAGTAGCTGGGACTACAGGCACGTGCCACCATGCCCGGCTGGTTTGTGTGTTTTTGAATTTACATAAGTAGTATAATTAGCGTGCTATTCTACAGCTTGCTTTTTTAACTCGCCACTCACTGCGTGTGAGATTTATTTGTGCCCGAGCCCACCCTTTTACCTGCTGTATAATATTCCACCGCACAACGCCCCCGCCCCCCTGCACAGTTTACCCATCTCCTGCTGACAGCTGTCTGCGTCGTTGGCTATTTACATCATACTGGGTTTTAATCCACTTGGGTCTCAGTAGAGTCACACAAGCAGTTTATGCTTCGTGCCTCCGGGGGTCCCTTTGCTCAAGCGTCACCGTGATGCCTGGGGACACCCAGCGTGTCCCTTCCTGCCCGCTTGGACCCTAACCTGACGTCAGCGTCTTCTGGCCTCGCCTTGGAGCCGCGCCGGCCGCAGCCGGAGATGTTCATATATGGCGCTGCGACCGACCTGGGAGCGCAGGGGCCCTGAGGGATTCTGCGTTCTTGGCCTCCTTCCCAGCGGGGAGCGCACGGAGGCCCTCCCCTCGCGTCCCGGGCTCTGCCTTCGGAGGGGGCGGCCGGGTCCCACCCTACAGAGCAGGCCGCACCTCTGCTCTCTGCGCCTGGTTATTTTTATCTGCCTGTGCGGCTCGGTCAGGACCCTGGAGAGTTGCCAGGGGTCCACGACGGGAACGCGGCCTTCCCATGGCTCTCTGGCCACGCCCTGCCGGCCGGTGCCGGCGTTTCTGCTTCCTGGGAAGCCTGTCCTGACCTCGGTCCATGTGTGCCCCTGGGGTCGCCCCCTCTGGCTGCCATTTTGCAGTCCCGGCCGCCGCGACAGGTACACCCCTGCGTGTGCCAGGAGGGTGAAGACTGGGGAAGGCTCTCGTTCAAACAACTGAGCCCCTCGGAGTCCCAGACGGGTCAGCTTGAGACGCGTGGCTGCCACCCTCCCCGCCCAGTTCTTTGAACAAAAACCACCCTGACGTGGTCGTTACTTACTAATTACCCGTGGGAACCAGTGACCTGTCGTGGGAGGGCCTCGTGCAATGACGTGCAGGTCCCATGGGGCCTGTCAACCACTTTTGGTAGACTGAGTCTCACTGCGCAGGGACGAGAAGTTTGCTGTTAACGCTGGTGCGTGGCATCCCCTTTGGCGATGTGAAATGACTTATCAATCCCTTTGGGAGGCAGGAGACAGAGGCCGTAGATCTGCCCGAGTCCCGAATGAGCAAGAAATGCCCACTCACGACTGGAAAGTACGCCGACTCCCGCAGGGAGGGCTCGAGTCCGGGAGAGACCGTTCCAGGACATCCTCTTTGCAATCCGGACAGCCCGCCCTGCCGGAAACCCTTGGCGTGAATCCCGGCTCCACCACTTCCCGTCCCCGGGCCCTTGGTCGTTTAGCGTCTGCGAGCCTCAGTTTCCACATCTGGGAGATGGGAGCATCCTCCTGCTCCATTCGCTGCTCAAGCCAGCGCGGCAGTGGCCGCCGCGTCACTAACGGGTCTTCTCCCCGCCCCGCCCTGTTTCCTTCCAGAGCCCGGAGCGCCCAGCCTTGCGCACAGGAGCCCGGCCGCCGTCCCCCACCGCCGTCACCCCGCCGTCCCTGCAGGCGTGCAGCCATGAGCCGCGTCCTGGGCTGCGCCGTCCCCCTGGGGCTGGTGCTGCTGGTCTGCGGAGCCCAAGGCTACTTCCTGCCCAACGTCACCCGCCTGGGGGAGCTGCTCGGCCGGTACCAGCGGGCCGAGCCGCACTCCCGCGTGCGCAGGGCCATCCCCCGGGAGGACCGCGAGGAGATCCTCATGCTGCACAACAAGCTGCGGGGCCAGGTGCACCCTCCGGCCGCCAACATGGAGTACATGGTGAGCCCCGGCGCCCCGCGCTGTCCCCCGTCAGCGGGCGGTGGCCGGGCAGGGTCCCCGGCTGGGTTCGTGACACTCGGCCCTGACGGGGCTCCCCGTGCAAAACCCGCCTCCTTCCCGATCCCCTCGTGTCACCCCTTTGTGGCTGACACGAGGACCCCGCTGCAAAGCAGACCCCCCCCTGCATGGGGCGGCGGGCGGGCCCCTGCGCGGAGACAGCGTCGCCGTCTGCCTTGGGGGGGCGGGGCGGTGGCAGGTGCAGGGACGTGCCTCAGCGGGAGCCACCGGCTTTGGAGGTAGGACAGGGCTGAGTCTGAGTCCACGTACTGGCTGTGTCACCCCGAGTGGGGCGTGGAGCCTCCCTGAGCCTCGGTCTCCCCACCTGTAAGCCGGGAAGGTAACGGCTTTCACGGAGCCTCTGGGAGGACAGAGAGTCCCCTGGGTGCTGGGCACGGGGAGAGGCCCAGGAACAGCCTCCACCCTCCACTCCGGGTCTCACCAGGGCCCTCGGGGAGCCAGCGTGCCACTCGGGTAGTGTGTGAATTCCGTCCCTGGCCCGGGAGTAGCGGCAGATCATCGCCGTGGCCGGCACGTCACCGCGCTCACCGCGAGAGCAGGGACACCAGCTCCCGCACACCTGCCTCCACGGCCTCGTTCTGAACCGGCCGGCTGTGGGGCCCTGGGCAGATGCCCATGCTTCTCTGAGCCTTGATTTTCCTGGCTGTGAAATGGGGAGAAGAACGTCTACTTCCAAGGGCCGCTGTTACGTTGCAATGAAAGGATCCGGTAAAGTCCAGGCCTCCGAGACGGCGCACACGGGGACCGCGCAGGCCTCCCCCTCCTTCCGTGCCGTGTGCAGCGTGCCGTGCCGGGGTCGTTCAGCGCGGCCTCTGCCGCCTCACAGACGCGGAGGCCAAGAGACAAGGGACGCGGGGGAGCCCGACACCCCTCCCCGGCCCTGACCTGGTCCCGTCTCTCCCGCAGACCTGGGACGAGGAGCTGGAGAGGTCCGCGGCAGCCTGGGCCCACGAGTGCGTCTGGGAGCACGGGCCCGCCAGCCTGCTGGTGTCCATCGGGCAGAACCTGGCCGTCCACTGGGGCAGGTGAGAGCCGCACGCCCCCGCCCGTTAGCTCCCAGGGAGAGAGGGAGAAGGGTGGGGGGGGACAGGGAGGACACCCATCTCGCTGGCATGTGGGGAAACCGAGGCTCGGCGCCCAGGAACACTTCTGAGTAATTGACAAAATATATGGCAGCTCAGTGGCTGACCCAGACGCTGATGATCGGATTAGGGTTCCCAGAGTTGGGATTTTTAATTTTTTAATTTTTTAATTTTTTTGAGACAGAGTCTCACTCTGTTGCCCGGGCTAGAGTGCCGTGGCGTCAGCCTAGCTCACAGCAACCTCAAACTCCTGGGCTCAAGCAATCCTTGTGCCTCAGCCTCCTGAGTAGCTGGGACCACAGGCATGCGCCACCATGCCCAGCTCATTTCTTCTATATATTTTTAGTTGGCCAATTAATTTTTTTCTATTTTTAATAGAGACAGGGTCTCGCTCTTGCTCAGGCTGGTTTCGAACTCCTGACCTCGAGCGATCCTCTTGCCTTGGCCTCCCAGAGTGCTAGGATGACACTTCTTTTTGTTTTTATGCCAGAATACTTACATCCAAATTTATTATCTGATACCTCAGCTCTGGTACAGAAAACTATAATTTGTTTCTTTCCTGTTATGTTTTTACTTTTAAATATCTTACTTTATATGTTTTTCAATATTTTTGTTATAGAAACAGTCCATAAACAAATCTTAAAAAATTCATTTAGATTGTCTTTTTTTTTCCTCAGGGAACCCCACTACAGCTAGTAAAACACACCTCCTTTGTCAGCTTCCTCCTTCAAATCACTTCAGAGAGAAATTCTATTCTCTACACAGTTAGCGATGCTGGAATTGCTACCATAACATTCAAGCAGCTAATTTGGCTAGTCCATGAATCTGCCCCTGACATATCCACTACAAGAAAAAATTTTACTATTTCTTAATAGAAGCAAAGAATTTTACCTACAAAAATCAAAGGACATCCAAAGATAGGATAGATCAGATGCAAAATCAGAAAAGAAGGTGAACTTTACAGGTAGTAACAATGGTTGAAAATCTAACAAAGATTTTCATGTGTATAAATGCATGGAAAGGATTTATGTTTTTAAAATGTATTATCTTTGGTTTTTGTTAGTTTATCTTTGTTGTGCCTATATTAGAATTTTTTTTTGTATTTATTAATATATTGCTTGTGGTTAAGATCTTATTAAATCTGTTGCTTAATTTCTTTCATGAGTTTTGGAAAGACTCAGCCATTGTCTTTTGAAGTATTATTTCTGGCCCATGCTCTCTTCTCTTCTCAATCTTCTGGAACTCCCAGAATATACATGTTAGCTCTTCTCACTGTATTCTGTATATCTCTTAGCCATTCTTATTTTTCTTCATGATCATTTTGGATATTTTCTTCTGACCTTTCGGTTTTCTAATTCTCTTTTCACATATGTCTAATGTACTAACACATTTATTATAATTTTTATTTTTGTGTTTATTATGCCATATAGTTTCCAATTTCATGCTTACATTCTCAATCTTGTAGTATTATCTCCTTAAACATTGTAAGCATATGTATTTTAGGCATATGTAAGTCTATGTCTGATAACTACCACATCTGGAGCCTCTATGGGTCTTTTTCTATGATCTGTTGTTTTTGCTGGGTTTTGTTCATAATGTTTTATCATGTTATGTGCCTGGTTACTTTTTATTTTGTACTGCACATTGTATCTACTGAATTGTTCAGGGAAGCAATTTTTGGCCAAGGATGACGTTCTCTTTTACCAAAGAGGTTTTATGTATGTTCCTACCAGATAGCGAGAGGTGCTAACAGTTGGAGATAACCTTGATCCAGTTTCAGGAATTGAGGTGATTTAAAATTAAGCTGAACTCTCTCAGAGTTCCTACCTACTTTTGGTGTACCCTTATATTTTGGGTATGAATTTTCTAGATACAACCTAAATTGAGGCAGTTTCACCAAGAACATCAAAGACATGGCACATCCTGGACTCTAATCCCTACCCTAGACCAATGAAACTATCAAAAGTAGTGACCAGGCTCTCAATATATCCTCCAGAATTGACAAATGCCCCCAAAGAAAATATGACCTTACGTACTGAGCTCACCTCCATGTTCCCTCATTTTCTTCCATATCCTAGACAATAATTCTTTATTAACTTATTAGCTCTCTAATGTTTTTTAAAAGATTTTTTAAAATATCTTGTCTAACATTTCTAATTGTCCTTAACATAAAGTTGATTCAAATTACCTAGTCTGCTATTACTGGAAAAAGAAGTCTCTAGGACTTTGTTTTTACTCTTGGATCACTTTAGCTAGCTTTGTAGCCAAAAATCAGCAATCAGGCTCATCTTTGAATTGACGGTCTTTCCCTTGCTGATGTAACTATACTATCATTAGAACAATATTATGAAGGTACACTAATTTCAGCATAATTTCTCTATGCATGGCTTCAGCTCACCTTACTTCAGATAGGAGTTCCTAACTTTCATTTCAGTTGGCTTTACGTGATAGAGCTTCCTCTTTGACTACTGACACAAGAAAATACGGTTAAAGGCAGAATGGTGTACTGGAAAGAACACTGGAACTGGAGTTAGTGAACTCAGATTTTAATCCATTTCCACCATGAATTTTTTACTGCCTATGTTCCACAGTTCCTCTCATAATGCACCAAGCCCTGTATTAAGCATGCATACTTCAAAGGTGAATGAGATTCAGTTTTGTCCTCCACTCATTTTCTGTGAGCCTTAACATTTATCCATAAGCTAGGAATTATGACATCTACCTCACGTACTTGTAAGGATTAACTAAGGAAACATACATTAAAGCATCGAGTTCACAATCATTGACACATAGGAGGAACTTAATTACTATTTGTTGGATGGTTTTTATTTTTTTATTTTTTTTAAGAGACAGAGTCTCGTTCTATTTCCCATGCTAGAGTGCAATGGCACAATCATAGTTCACTCTACCCTCCAACTCCTGGGCTAAAGCAATCCTTCTGCCTCATTCTCCTGAGTAGCTAGGACTACAGGCATGTGCCACCAGGCCTGGCTATTTTTTTTTTTTTTATCTCTTGTAAAGATGGGGTTTCACTGGGAGACTTGCCCAGGCTAGTTTCGAACTCTTGGCCTCATGCAATCCTCCTGCCTTGGCCTCCCAAGGCTGGGATTACAGGTGCTAGCCACCATGCCTGGCCTGATTTTGATTTTAGACATAGTATTTTAGGCAACAGATTTGTTTCTAAAATATTTAATAAATCAAATTATACTTTAAATGCACTATGGGAGCTAAGTGTTGAAAGGAAATTAATTGTGGCTATGGAAAGAATCCTCTTTCTACAGAGTATTAAATTCACTTAATCTCGTGTGATCATATTGATTTTCATTAAATTAGTTTGATCAGAATAGTTATACCTGCAATAAAGACACAAGCACTTCCTCTATGAAGATGATCTTGGGAGCCTCACAGGGTTAATGACACCACTTGCTGAAACTGTAAACACTGGTGTTGTTCCATGTCTCTGTTACAGCAAAGCACTGACCTGAGCTGGCCTGGACGATCTCAGTTAAATGTGGAATGTGTGCCACAAGAATATCCTATGAGGCCATGAGGTGTAGTAAGCACCAGGAAAAAAGCCTTGCCATCAATTTCCCAAGGCCATAACCCCAGGTATTGATTCCAACATGATTTTTCAGTTTCTAAAGGGTAAAATGTTGTTTTATGACTTTATTGCATTTCGGAAGATTTCATCATTTATTATGCTGACTGGAATTTTATCATTGTTTTAAGTAGCACTCTTTATGAGATCATTTTTTCCCTTTGGAATCTAAATCTGGGTAATGACTATGATGTTTTCAGTTTCCAGTTGTTGGTAGGTTGTTGTTTTCTAAATATTTTTTTAAACCTTATCATTCTAATGGAAGGGTAAACACCCTGATTTCATTTTGATAATGTGCTAGTAGTGAGGATAAATGATAATAAACAAATGTGGCTCATTACCATAACTCAGAAAAACAATATTATGTTGGAAATTCTAGATAATCTTTTCAGGGTGGATTTAGACTCGAAACATTGTACAAACTCATTACTAAGGAAGTTCAGATAATAATTAGCTTCCTAGCAAAACAGAGATGTTTTAGAGCATCTCTTCATTAATAAATGGTAAATAAAGGAGACATTATCATGACAGCCTCCCATTTGGATGTGCCATTCACTTTATAAAATGCTTTAAAAGACCAATATTTTATGATATCCAGTTTTACATATTTACTGTCATTTTGAGATTGGTTCCAATCTACTGATTTCTTGCTGTGAATTCTTACAATTATGGTGATTAATTTCCATTAGATTTCAAAATTAAATGTGGTTTATTGGTAGTATAGAAGGTGGTAAGAGCACAGGATATGGAGCTGACTGTCAAGATCCAAATCCTTACTCTACAACCTAGGAGCTGTATTATTTGAGGCAAATAAACTGAACTCCCTTAAGACTCAATTTTGTCATCTGTAAAACGGGAAAAATAATAGTTGCACCTACCTCATAGAATATTATGAGGATTAAATGAGATCAGCCATGTAAAGTGATTTGCATAGGGCTAACAGTAAGTACTCATTAAGTAGTAGCTACAGATAATATATTCAAAATATATTTTTTATGTATTAAATACACAGTTCATGTTAGGAAGGAGCAGTGAAAGGAACAGTAGGTAACGGTTACATATTCAGCCATCTTCTTCAGCTGTAATGCTCAACACTCGCATGGGTCACCCAGCAAGTCCATTCTGTCATCTTGGCAGCCTTAGTTCTACCACTCATCAGGAAGGTGGGATGTTCAGAAATAGACTTACACAGAAGATAAAACAAGATAAGAGAAGAGAGTAAGTCAAATTCTATCGTCAATGTAATTTTATATATGAAAATAGACCAGAGTCTCACAGTATGTCAAAAAAAAAAAAAAAAAACTAGTTATACTTCTTTACTTGTTTACAGCTGGTACCATAATTAAGCATCTTTCAGAAATAGAAAATACTTCCTATGTTTTTAAAAAATATCATACATAGGATAACACCAACAACCAATAGAGAAATTTCTATTATTAATAATATTGGGAAGAAAATACAAGCTTCTGATATGGCCATCATTATTAAAAATTACTCTGGAAGTTCTAGACAATGTAATAAGATGTGAAACAGAAATGAGACATAAAAATTGGAAGAGTAAATATATTTATCACATTGTAGATACAATGTTGGACAAGTATAAGAATACACTGAAAAAACTAGAATTAACAAATTTTAGTAAAGTGCATGGATGTACTCCATATCTAAAAATCAGCACATTTCTTACAAAATACTATATTGACCACCTATCTGTACTACAACTAGTTATTATTTAATCTCCCACTCAGTTAAGTTATCCTACCCAGTGGCTCAATTCTTCACTGCTCCAATTATTTCTGCAGTTTATGATCACTCAGTTAGGCTTCTATTTATTTACATAAAATGCCAAAATACTAATAAGAGTAATCTAGGAGATAGTGCTAAGACACAGTACCCTGGGGAGGTGTATTCCACCTTCTTCTGAGTGCTGGAAGAGAACCAGGCTGAGATGAGGCTTTTATTTATTCAACAAACATTTACTGAGTATGTACAGACACTGTGCCTATTAATGTTGGGAATAAAATGATGACATGGCTTCTGCCCTCATGGAGCTTGCAGTCTAATGAGAAAAAGAGAAATTATATAAACAAACCCCAGAAAACATTTATTAAGTGGAAGTTGTGACAAGGTCTATGAAGAAATAACAGAAAAACAGAAAGTGATGGCAGGGGGTGGAGTGAAGCAAGAGAGAGAACATAACATTTTAGAATGAGGGTCAGACGAGTCTATGCAAAGAAAAGACATTCAAGCTCGGACCTGCAGGACCCAGAAGGAGTTGATCAAACAAAGAGGGATGAGCAGCATCCCTAGAGGAAATGGAAAAGAACTGAACACAAAAAGCCAGTGAGCTAAGAGAAGAAAGGTGAGAAATAAAGTCAGAAAGACAGGCAGGGTCCACGTGATGCAGTTTGTGTGAGTTTGGATGCTTTCTGCTGCTAATGATAGAAGAACTAATTAAAAAGAGATCAGGCTGGGCGCAGTGGCTCACGCCTTTAATCCTAGCACTCTGGGAGGCTGAGGTGGGAGGATCACTTGAGCTCAGGAGTTTGAGACCAACCTGAGCAAGAGCGAGACCCCCAACTATACAAAAAATAGAAAAATCAGCCAGGTGTGGTGGCACGTGCCTATAGTCCCAGCTACTCGGGAGGCTGAGGCAGGAGGATCGCTTGAGCCCAGGAGTTAGAGGTTGCAGTGAGCTATGATGACACCACTGCATTCTAGCTGGGGCAACAGAGCAAGAACCTGTCTCAAAAAATAATAATAATAAAATAAAATTAAAAAATAAAAAGAGATCAAGCAATAAGAAGGCTATTATCTAACATAATATATATTTAAATATATTATTATACACATCATAAATATAACATGAGGCCCAAAGGCAGGTGGCTCCAGATATGGATAGGATGAAGGATGAAGGTTCTTTCCATGCTACCTCTGCCATGCTAGGCAGTCTGTGTGCTTAGGATGGACCTTCTTCTGGGACTGAGACAGCTACTACAGTTCATTTTTTAAGAGCAAATAAATCCTCTCAGAAGCACTATCCAGTCCCTTCCCTCTCCTCCTCTCCCCCAGCAGGTTTGTGACTCTGTTTCCTTAGCCAGATGTAGCCAATGCCTAAAACTATGACAGGCAAAAGGAATGAAATTACTGTGACTGATTAATGGGGAGTTACCCTGTCATCACATGACCCAGGAACAGGGGCACCCAAAGTAAAGGTTCTTAACCTAGGGCCCATGAACATCTTGGTTAGTATTCAGGGAAATCTACGAACTGAGATGGAAAAACATTACATCTTTATCTTTCAACACTCTCTAACTGAAATCTTATTTCCTTTAATTAGGAAGGTAGGCAAAAAAAAAAAAAAAGTAATAATAGCAGTGCATGTGAATGTGATTTTATCACCAATAAAAATCATAGATATTTCATATCACAGTACAGTTATGGTTATATTACCTTCCTGCATTTCCTCCTTTTACCTGCCTTTTGATCAATACATAGAAGGAGGTAAGTCAAAGGCCACTCCACAGTTTAATGTTCTCATTCTCACTAAACAACAACAGCTTTCACCTTGATAGATCTTTGAAAAATTTAAACTTAAATTTAACCAGCCTGAAATTTGGGGGATTCTTATTTCCTTTTTTCTATACATTACCCTTCCTACCACCTCTTGCCTGCACTTAACCTTCATTTCTTGTCTTCTCTGTCCATACTGTTTCCCACCCTCATCCTACAACTCTTACTCTTTACCTTCAAGTTATAAATATATTAAAAAGCATAGAGGCCAGCCACAGTGTCTCACGCCTGTAATTGCAGCCCTTTGGGAGGCCAAGGCAGGAGGATCACTTGAGGCCAGGAGTTGAAGACCAGCCTGAGCAACACAGTGAGACCTCATCTCTACAAAAAATTAAAACAAAAAAAAAATACCCAGGCATGGTGGTACACACCTGTAATCCCAGCTACTCAGGAGGCTGAGGCAAGAGGATCACTTGAGCCCAGGAGTTCAAGGTTGCAGTGAGCTATGACTGCATCACTGCATTCTAGCCTGGGTGACACAGTGAGATCCTGCCTATAAAAAAAAAAAAAAGTAGAAATGTAGAAGGCAAAAACAGAAGCAGAGAACACTAAAAGTCCTTTCTCCATCTCTTTCTCTTTAAATTGTAAAAGTAGGGTAAAGCCAGAGTGGGGAATCTCTAGGGCCTTGGTGTCTGAGTTTGGAAGCAGGTTCCACCCCTTACTAGAAGTGGGACTTGGGCAAGTTACAGAATCACAATGAGCCTTAATTTCCCCATTAGTAAAATGAAGGTAATAATAATATCTGCATCATAAATGAGGAAATGTGTGTGAAGTGCTTACACAGTGTCTGGCACACAGTAAGTGACTAAGGAATGTGTGTTATTACTAGTGTCATGTGAGGAAAGTATTCTATGACTCAGCTCAGGATACGGTCAACTCCTGATAACAAACATCATAGACTACCCATTTCTAAAAAGATATTTTCCCCTCTCTTGCCCAGCTAAGAAATTTTATGTATTCACGTATTTAACAAACACCTATTGGGCACATACTAAGTTTCATTCCTTGTGTTCAGTAGGGGTTTGGTTAAATAAAGTCATCTATAAACAAACACACTATTGAATATGATGTTTCAGCTATAGAGAACTAGTTGTGTTTATATGTATTATCACTGAGAGAGCTTCAGAGATGTGGAATTTGATGGGAGAAAAAAAGTTGCTGAATAGTTTATCCAGAGTAATTCCATTCCTATAAAATTACATAAACGCACACACAAAAATACTACATATTGCGTCTGGATCTATGTATACTATGTAAATGTGCAGAGGAAGTTCTAGGCATATTCACCCACCTAGGAAGGAAACTAAGATGGGAACTGGGGTACTGTTTAAAGGAATATTAGCCTATTTGTTATGTTCAAACTTTTACATGGAGAAGGAACTCACATAACACTTAGATAATATAAAACAAGTAATAATATAGCCCCTGCCAGATTTCCTGGGTGTCCAGTTGCCAAGATCCCTGGGATTTCTGACTTCAAACAGGGATTCAATTATCAATTGAAAAAGAAAAAGAAAAAGCCTAACCACACTCAAAACATCCACCTAGATGCCAGCCTTGTCCCTCTCTTCTTCTTTTTGTTTTTTTTTTTTGAAACAGAGCCTCACTCTGTTGCCTGGGCTACAGTGCCGTGGCGTCAGCCTAGCTCACAGCAACCTCAAACTCCTGGGCTCAAGCAATCCTTCTGCCTCAGCCTCCTGAGTAGCTGGGACTACAGGCATGCGCCACCATGCCCGGCTAATATTTTCTATATTTTAGTTGGCCAATTAATTTCTTTCTATTTTTTAGTAGAGATGGGGTCTCACTCTTGCTCAGGCTGGTTTCGAACTCCTGAGCTCAAACGTTCTGCCCACCTCAGCCTCCCAGAGTGCTAGGATTACAGGCGTGAGCCACCGCGCCCGGCCTACCTCAGCCTTCTGAGTAGCTGGAACTACAGGCACCCACCCACATGCCCGGCTAATTAAAACAAATTTTTTTTTTTGTAGAGATGGAGTCGTGCTATGTTACTCAGGCTGGTCTCGAGCTGCTGGGCTCAGGTGATCTTCCCACTTCAGCATCCCAAAGTGCTGGGATTGTAGGTATGAGCCGCCATGCCTTGCCAAATCCTGGTTTTTAATACCAAAAGCGGTGAGGAGGCAAATAAAATACTGCAAGCCAGATGTGATCATTTCTTTTGAAACCTTTTAAATGTCCTGAAATCCTATTTTTAACAATATAAATAAAATCACCTTGGTTACAATAGTGCATCTTAAAGCAGTGTATGAAGTATAACTGCTGCTTTATCTTTGAAAAGATACGCTTCTCTAGTTTAACTTTTCAAAAATTACCAATTGTGATTTTCCATTTGCATAAGTTACCACTTTTGAGAAGGAGATTCTGACATTGTGAGTTTGCTGTAAGCAGAGTAGAACCTTATACTAAGACTGGTAGCTCAACTGAGGATCTACTTGCTTGTCATAAACTGCCACAACTGCAGAGAAACAAATATTGTCAATTTTTGTATAATGTTCATTCTATGCACCTAAAAATAGGCTGTGAAGGCTTAGTGTGATTTGATGCTACATTACCTCTTAAATCATTTCAGTTTTTGATCTCATGTGTATAAACACATCAGACACAGCATCATCATCCTCTTCAACCTCCAAGGCACATCAGGTTAAGTACCTCAGAGAAAGCTCATGAATGATGTAAAACAGTTCTCAGAGAGTCTTCCTTCTGCATTTCATGGGAATAGTCATTTTCCTTTGAAATGTGTGATATTAGAGTTTATGGCAATACCACCCTGAATGCACCCAGTCCGGAAGCTTAGGTCCTCTTAATTTTGTTGGTGTGGAAACCGAAAGCTCAGAGGAGAGGACTGCAATGCCAACTAGAAACACTCTGCTGTCCAAGGACATTTAGCTAGTGGGAGGGTAAAAAAATTTAAAAGCACCAGAATATATACAATGGAATACTTACTCAGTCACACACACACACAAAAAATGAAATTATGTCTTTTGCTGCAACCTGATGGAATTGGAGGCCATTATCTTTTTAATTTTTTTAAAGTTATTTATTTATTTATTATTATTATTGTTGAGAGTCTCACTCTGTCCCTCTGGCTAGAGTGCAATTGCGTCATCATAGTTCACTGAAACCTCAAACTCCTGGGCTCAAGGAATCCTCTGCCTCAGCCTCCTGAGTAGCTGGGACTACAGGCATGCACCACCATGCCCAGCTAATTTTTTCTATATATTTTTAGTTTTCCAGCTAATTTCTTTCTATTTTTAGTAGAGATGGGGTCTCGCTCCTGCTCAGGCTGGTCTCCAACTCCTGAGCTCAAAGGATCCACTCGCC
>CAUYPO010104133.1:0-14488 GCA_963574435.1 Cheirogaleus major
GCTTTAAGGTATCTCCATATTGCTTTCCACAGAGGCTGAACTAGTTTGCAGTCCCACCAGCAATGTAGGAGTGTTCCTATTTCTCCGCATCCACGCCAACATTTATTGTTTGGGGACTTTTTGATAAAGGCCATTCTTACCGGAGATAAGTGATATCTCATTGCAGTTTTGATTTGCATTTCCCTGATGATTAGGGTGGTATGACTTTGGAAAGTCATGTGAGCACTATGGACCTTAGTTTGCTCATCTGAAAAACAAATATGCTGACTAAATCAGTAGTAGGTATGTGTTTTTGCTTCCATCTCCCACACTTTTGCTCATGCCAATTACAACCACTTAAATCAGAGATATTTTCACATTTTTTATTTTCATGGGTATTTAACTAGTCTATTTTAAACTAGGCTGTCATACATTGAGAGTCAAAATTTAGTGATTGTTACTTTAATGATTTAATTTCTGCAGTTAAAAATTTCACTGTGTTATATTGGTCTGATGATACTTTAATATATTGCATTGTGTCTCTCTTTTCCTGTATGTCTTAAAACAATATTTTATTAAACATAGTGACATCTCACTCTGAAAAGAAACGTCTTGTCAATAAGTAATATTTGGTTTTCTGTTCTAAAAACTAATAAAACAAAATTTTAGTGAAACATTGCTAGCACCAACAATTAGAGCATATGAAAAATTTCAAATGACTTTAGAAATCAGTAAAATGAAATTAAAATAATAAAGATATCTAATGGTTTGCCCACCAGGCTGTCAGTCTTAATATGTTAATATTGTATTGAAGACTCTGTTGGGAAAATTGTACCTTCATAAAGTCCAATTAATATGTTATGGATGATAATTTGAGAATCCTCAGATCATAAAGGTGAATATTCAAAAATGCAACTATTTCATTTCCTATAGAAATATATTTAGACAAAGATATATGTAGAAAACTTTAATTGTACCTTTTATTCTTAATAATAAAGTATTGGATATTAATAAGGAAATGATTAAGTGATTTATGGCATGTCCACTTTAAGCAGATATTGAATATTATATAGCTATGAAAAATATAGATTCAATCTTCTTTATATTTACCTGAAAATATTTGAAAATAACTAAATAAAGCAAATGCAATGGGTAACAATTACTTTTCCTGAGAAAAGGATTAGAGTTATGGGTAAGGCTTAGTGAGAGAGATTTTAAATTTTTTACTGTATATACTCAATTTTTAGAATAACTTTTGCTATTATACATATATAGTGATACATGTGCATTAAAATAAATTATGCACTTCAAAAGATATATTATCTTAAGTTATTCATGAACAACTTGGCTAACAGTTCATATTATCTTACAACTCTAATATTATGAGCATTATCTGACATATTAATGTTATTAAACATTATTAATGTTTCCTGTAAGAATCAAAAACTCAACCTGATAACTTTTGACTCATTAATTTTAACTTTTATTTTTAAATAATTATAGATTCACAAGAAGTTGTAAGAAATAATACAGACAGAGATTGCGTGTTCTTCACTACTAATGGTAATGTTTACAGAATTTTGGACTCATTAACTTTTATATCAACAAAATGTTTAATGAAATTTTTACAGTAAGTATTATACTTATAGTTACTTTTCAGTGTTTAAAATGACTAGCTTGGAAATAAAGGTATGCAGCTTTATATCTTAGCTTTGATTGGGATTTTATATTTATTCAAATATTGTGGGAAGAGCTTCTATGAAGCCAATGTTCTTTAACTTAATAGTGACCAAGCTTTTCAATTGTGCACCATTATTAATATAGAAAACATACAAAATGTCTGTATTTACTATAGTACTAATAGTAGGTAAATTATAAACATAAATAGAAAAGTAAGGTGATAAAGAATAATATATTTAGAAAATATTGCTTATTTCTTAATTGTATCTAAATACTATTTGAAGTTTACTTTAAAATGTTCTTTTATGCTTTTGAATATGCTTATTTATATTTGAAAATCTTGTTTTATTCCTTTGAAATATAGCAGTGCAAACATGCATTCTTGCCAGAATCGAAAAAGGAAAAAAATTCTACAAAAAACAAAGGCATCTTATTTTTGTTGTGTTTGAATGTGTGTGTATGTGAGCACTCAATTATCATTGAAAAGACTTGAACATATTTAGAAATAAAGAGATGAAGGTTGAAGAGAAAGGGAAAAAAAAGAGCAAATTGAGGGAATAAAGTCCTAGAGAATGTGGAAAGAAAAAGGATTCAGATAGGTGAGCCATAACTAGGAGGAGCTCCTCTTAATTTGAAACAGAGGCAGGAGATTTTGATGGACAGGCAGATGCAGACATTCTTTGATTTCATTTTAGACAAAGTGTCTCATCTTACATGGGAAAAAATAACCGATGCTGGCTTCAATGAAATTTAAGCATAAAAAGAAGAATCCACCAAATCTATGGTTTTTCCTTTTGTTTTTCACAACAGAAACTTAATTTATAAACTTTTAATAGGCCATATGTTTATGGCTTATTGTATTATAATTGTCTATTGCTTCGTAGTTCTTGCAAGCACAATTACTTTCTATTCTGACCAAATATTTTCTGACAACATTGGTATCTAACTAGAACTTGGGCTTTAACATTTCAAGACAAAGATTTCACATTTTCATTTCTTTGTCTGTATATTTTACTCCTATTTGCTGCATTTGTTTGTCACAAGTCAGGTTCTTTAGTATCTTCCCCTCCACTCCACCTCCTACCCTTCAATGCCAAAAACAAAAGAAGCAAAATTATTACCAAAATCACACCAGGAAATATGATTCTCAAAGTTTAAGAAAAGAATATTCAGTCAGCCTTTTGTTTCCACCTCTGTGGATTCAACCAACTGCCAATCAAAAATATTTGGGGAAAAAAAAATTCTGCAAGGTTCCAAGAAGCAAAACTTGAAATTGTTGTGAGTTAAGTAGGTCATTGAATCCACATGATGATGTGATATATAAGCATTGTATTAAGTATTATAAGTAATCTAGAGATGATTTAAAGAATATAGGAAAATGTGCATAGGTTATATTCAAAAGTATGCCATTTTATGTAAGGGACTTGAGCATCCATACATTTTGGTATCCATGGGGGTCCTGGAACCACTCTCTCAGGGATACCGAGGGATAACTACATTCTCATAACCCAGAGGTTAGTTGACTCAGTGATTAAGTAATCAGTGTCAGTAATATGAACAAATCTGGACAGAAAACGTAAGACCAGAACACCATCTGGACCTGCAGATTCAGATATTCTTGGGTAAACTTGGGGCATATGTGTGTTGAAAAAATTTCCTTAGTTTGTTTGGAATAATTAAGAAATCCCTATCCCTAGTACCATTCTATAATAAGCTGTGTATAAGCTCTGAAGAAATAAGTTCTGAAGGCAAAACAAGGCATGAAATTGGGACAGCTGACAAAACAGAACAAGCACATAAAATGGGATAGATATCATAAAAAAGGAACTCAATATGACAATAAGAGTACTATTATAATGTAATCCAATCTGTGCCAGGCCTGAAGTAACATGATCAGGAAAATATCAGAAACGAGACTTGGAAGTAAAGGTGAGCAAAGCTCTTGAGGTAAGGATTTGTGTCCATGTTAACCTTGGTAATCTCCACAACCTTGCATGTATCAGGGGATCAATAAATATTTCCTGAAACGAGAGCTTTGAAAGTAGAATATATAACTAAGTTCATGCCGAAGTAGAGAAAGCACTGATTGCACTTGCTGGTGGCTGTTCCAGGTACGCAGCAGAGCCCATCTGCTCTACCAGATGCCCAGTGGTTGATTGGACAACAAACGTGTGGGAGGCAAAAGGCATCTCTTCCCAAAAGGGCCTCCAGGAAAGAGGCCAAGGCAACTGTGCCAGGACTACTCCTAACCTCCACCAATAGCCTCATAATCACATTGATTTTCCTAATTTAACAAGAAAGCTTTCACAAATGTGTGGATGGATGGATGAGCTGCATTTTATGATTTAAAATAAACAATGTTTGAATGTTTTTGGTAAAAGTGAATTCACATTAAGTCTGTTATGCAAACCTCTGCCATTTGTGTTTGCTGTGCCTTTCCTTAGACACACTAAAGCAGCAATATTTTCTGTAAAAGCTTAATTGCACAATATTTTTGAATTGACTCTCAATTTTCTATGAATTAAATGTGAGTAATCTATGCATTTCTTAAGATTAAAATGTTTTATTTATCTCTGATTATATAGGCAGGAGAAAATTGAAAATAATAATTTAATAAATTGAATTTCTATTTCAGATGACCAATTCCCCATTTACTCCTAGAAAGAGTTTTGAAACACAGTTATGTAATCATTGCCTTAAATTTGTGCTTTATTTTTCCTGTGTCATCATAGACAGGATGTCATTATAGCATTCTGTAACAAAGTTACAATTAACAATTGTAACAAATTACAATTTAACAATTACAATTTAACAAAGTTAAATATTTTGCTTTAGCAGAAAACATGTTAAGCCTCTAATCCTAAAACATCTATCTGTATACACAAATTTTCTTCCCTTATATTCTTTGCCCTTTTCTTCTCTGAGATTATCTCTCTCTCACACACACACACACACACACCACACAAACACAACTTGCAGACACACAAAGTCATTTTGCTACTATTAATATATAATAGAAGGAGTAGTAGCTGTTTTAATTCTAAGGCATAGTCTATTAATACTGGGTGCATAAATCTGCCAGTACTATGTTAACTAAAGACTTTGCTTTAATCCTGTCAAGTCCTCACAGTAACTCCAGGGGAAACATTACTGTTCTTTTTTTCACAGATGAGGAAAATGAAGCCCAGAGTGTTTCAGTGATGGGTCCCATCCCAATCCACATAGCTGCAAGTCTCTCAGACTCCAAAGTGCATACTCAATCAGGTGCCTCTGCTATTTTCTTGTCTATGAAATACTGATTATTCTTAGAGGAAGGGAGGAAATAGGGACAATATTTCTGCCTGTGGCTTGGTGATGTATATATGTGCCTGTACATTGTGGAGTCAGCACAACTCTACCTAATACCCAAAGGCACATTAGAAATGGCCAGGGATGAAGCCAGCACTGAGTTTTCGGGTAGTGACACCCAGTTAATGCAACTTGGCATTTGGGGAAGAATTTATTGTAAGATGAGATGGGATATGGTAAAAGCATTGAGTGTGAATACAAAATATAAAATTACAAAAGATGACAGGGGACATTTTATAAGAACATAAAATTCTAGAAAATAATGGTTTTGTTTTATCTTTGTTAAACAGTTTAAAAACTCTCTCTATATCTTGAATGTAAGAACACAGGATTCTGGGCTCAGGCAAGGTTATTAACTTACCTTGTTTTCTCCTAAAAGAAAATAAACCAATTTCTTAAATCAAATAGAAAATTATATTTTTTCAAATATAAATACTGCCTGCCAAAGGATATTCATATGCTGCACTTTTTTCAATATTCTAAATTTAAGTAGTTGAATTTATATTGAGACACCTTACACTAAAACTGCTTCAATGAGGGGAATGAATTTTATAATGAAATTTTATTTCAGAATAGGGTTGAAGGAAGAAGAAAAACAAATGTGTCAGGTTTGAACACCAGCTATGCTACTAAATAATCACTTGACCTTGGACAGTAAACTCAGGTTGTAGGAGTTAATTTCCTTATCTATAAAATAATAGTTACAGTGTTACGGAGGATTGGGGTAAATTAAATGAGTTAACTTGAACTCAGCACTGTACAAGTCATTGGTACCATTTATTGGTATATACCATAATTGATATGAAGCATTTGTATCATTCATTACAAACTATAAATTTAGGTTTGGGCTTAGTTATTCTAATCAAATATATATCTAATCCTAAATAATATTCCCATATTTCTGCCAATATAAATGCATAAAACTCTTGCAATGGTTTTTCACTTGGTCTTAGCCAAATGGCCGAGAAGCGATTCTTGCAATGGTTTTGATGTATAAGCATTTTCCTTCCTAGTTAGACTTTGTATTTGTCTTCCTGGATCATTGCTGTGATATTATTCTAGTTGTGGACAGAATGGCAACAAAAGTCTTGAGAATAAGCATTTATTTGTGAGCCCCCAGGTGAGGTTATTATGAGATCTTTAAGTAAGGGAAAGTTGGTCTCTTCAGAAACAAGAAATCAGGCTACTTCCATTGGCAAGGGAGACTCACGGTGTCTATACTTTGCATAGACAATCCAACCCAATGAACCCTTGTAATTGTAAAGATCACACTCTCTCCCAAACAGTGTTCTAACCTTTACATGAGAGAATGGATGAGGCTGTAAATTCAACTTCTGTTATAATTTTGCAACTTATTCAATTAAAGTTTGTGTCTGATTTTAATTAAGACTAGCCCTGTGGGTGTAAGGTATAAGGGTTTATTTTAGGATTGTTTTGGAATTTCTACAGTTCTGACTCTTAATTGAACCTGAGAGTTTAAAGAGCTGAGCTTGTTGTTTTCTTTTGGTAAATAATACCGTGCACTCTTGAGGTCATTCTGACTGCAGTTAACAGTTGAGTGAAGCAATCTCTTGGTCCCCCAAGGAACTTGCTTTATCACCATACAACACAGGAAATAATGTGATTAATCATGATGCCACTATATTATGTGGATTAGTTGCATCTCGTTTACTATTTGTAAGGAACTCAGTAACACGTTCTTGACCAAAGAGATGATGAAACTGATTACAAACCTTCATCTTCCAAGGTCTCTCTCTCTTTTTTATTTTTTTTGAGTGCCCACCCTTGGCACTGATGTCTATCAGCCAGTGAGATCTGATGAGGAGGTACACACCACATTAATTATTTTAACAAAGAATTTAACAAAAAGTGAGATTGAAAAAAAGTGGAGATTGAAAAAATAAAAGATGGCGAAGAGAACATTAAAGTATCATGTAGGTAGGAACTACAAGAAGTATCTAGCAACCTTAGGGCTTAGCAACAAAGAGAAGAGTTTGAAATTATTAAAAATTAGACACATGAATGAGGTTCCTTTCAGAGATGAAATTCACATACCTAAAGAAGAGATACTGGCTGGGTGGTGCTGGGCAACTTCGAGGGAGTGTTATGAACCTTACTCTGTGGGTACTAGAGAATCTGCAAACTGATATCAAAGGCTGCTGTGGAAACTATCTGCCACTTCCGGAGCAAAGAAGCATTCCTAAAGTAACAACCACAAGGATGGGAAACAAAAAGAGGATTGGAAATGAACAAGAAGGGGTGTATGTCTTTTTTATTCTTCTAGCCTTTTTGTCTCTTTCTGAACACTTCTTATTGTCAGAGTCTAACAGGGAGCAAGATGGCAAAGTGAAAGTATGTTTTGCCTACTCCCAGACATCCATAGTATCACAGAACAGATGGTGGGTTTGGATCTAGGGAAAATAACAAGTGATAGAGTAAATTTGATTTATAATGTAAAAAATGAGGAGCATGTAATTTATATACAAAGAAGAATGAATGTATCTTTCACTTTTGTTAACTGTATAATTTAAAAAATTTTGGACCATTATTTAAGTTATGAAAGAGAAATTACTATTTCTAAAATAGGTGATTTATTCAATAAAGTAGGAAATTGTATAGGTAAAACTTTAGTATAACTATAAGAAAGACCATGGTAAAGGGTTAAAATACAAAGTCTTCTTAAGGCAATTTGAAAAGATCATATAACTATTTAAGAACAGTATTCTCATACAGAGTAAAGATGAAACAAGAGACCACAAAATATCTCCTTGTGTTTACCCTCCACTTCATAATCCGTTCTACATGGATATTCGTATTTTTCAAATCTTCTTAAAATGTTTTATTTTCCTTCTCTTGGGGCAAGTCATATAATGTTTTCTTTTGCTTTTTGCATTTGGTGAACTCTTCTCTACTTTACCTATAAGAAAATGGATGATTTGACCCCATACCTGACTTCAACCTCTTCCTCTCTCAGACTGCTTTCCTTTCAATAGAAGAAAAAACTAGTGTGGAGTCATTATTCTGACTGTGCTTGCTTTCATTTTGCTTTGTATTTTAGATTCCTGGTGCATAGAATAACACTTTCTATGATTAATCTTATTCAGATATTACTTTCCCTGATTATCCATTATGTATTTGATATTCATGCATGACAGGATATAATATTGGTATACTAAATTGTATTTGTTTTCAATATGTTAGCTTTGCCCCATTTCAAGCCTTTTCTAGTTTATTAGTATTTGATAACCCCAGAGAAAATATTAGATGACATCACTTCTCTCTCAGTTTTCTCTAACAGTCTAAACTCATTGTGAATGACTATAGGTTGAGCTAGATCAGCTGGCTGAGCTAATTGACAGGACCCTGAAGAGAGAACAAGACTCAGAGGAGGAGAATGTATGGGGGACTACAGAAGCTAAACCACAGGACAAGAGCTCCCCATTTTGTCAAGTGTCCTGTGCTTACAAGGATAGTCCTGAAACAGCAAAGCCGTTCACTGAGAGATTCCTTTAGGCAGCCATGGTGATAGAATCTGGGCTTTGTAGATAAAATGTCTGAGTCTAATGCAAGCTTTAAGAGGTAGTAAGTAACAGGGAAAAAAGAACAAGGCATAACACACAGCATACTTCTGATGTATTCTTCTTGTTAGTATTTGCTAACTGGATCGAACAAGATAATTGGTAATAAAAAAGATACAGCTTTCAGACATCTCTCATTCTTTATATTGAAACACTGAAATACTACTATTTGTGTAACACTTTTGGTTCTTTTTAAAATATTTTTCATTTATAGTTACACAATGAGCAGAAAATTCCTATGCCATGTTTGGCTAGATTTTCAGATGCGTGATAAAATGGATAGACTCCTTAGGCTCTCGTTTCTTATGCTTCTCCAATATTTTGTTTAACTATGGGGGAGGATGAATAATCTGCTACGTATTTAGCGTGAATCTACATACTAATTATTGTGATTGGAGAAAATTCATTTTATTGCTCTAATTTTTGCTTTGATTCTGGAAAATGGCATTTTGCTTTTTATTTGTCCAATAAAAATCTTCTATGAATTCTTAATGAGATACATATGGAAGTTCATCAAAGGTTTATTTCTCCATAGCCATATTTGATACAAAATACAAATACCAAAATGTCATTTATAGAGCTTTCTTTAAAGAACAGGAATAAACTGACAGACTTTTAGCCACACAAAAGGAGTGTATTTTATTGGCTGCATTTCAAATAATCACAAGGTTATGATACTGTTGACAGAGATTCTTCACCCATCTGTTAAGATTGTTTCATGCTGCTGAGTGTTAATAAACAAGTCTTTTAACTTCAACAATTAAAAAATTTTAAATTCTGCACCTTGTGCTTCATTTTTTCCATTTTTTTAAAGACTAAATAAAGATGTTTATTTTTTTAATGACTATTCCAAAGCCACATATATAAAATGCATGATTATTCAGAATTTAAACAGCTTCTTGGTTCCATCATTCTCTGTCTTTTTATCTTCCATTTCATTAATCAATACAGAGAAGGATCAAAATTTTTTAAGCCAGTAAGATAGGCTTAGAATTCCAGCTAATATTCATGGCAGACTGGCCAGCTTTGCCAGAACCATTTTTGCTATTATTCTTAAATAAATATAATTTTTTACATGTAAAATAATTATGCCTTTATTATTTGGCAGGCTTTACCAAAAATAGGTAATTCTCAATTATAATCACTAAAGTTCAGATAGAATTATTTAATCATTTACATCTACTTACAGGAAGTTTTCTTTATTCCATGACTGAGGCTAAGAGGTACAATCAAGATACTAATGGTTTTCTTTTAAAAAACAAAACAAAAACATTGCTATAAGGTAAATAAATTATTAGGTTATTAAGTATGGAATGTCCAATTTCCTTAAGTACTAAGTTTGACAGTTAATATCTCTGACATTTCATTTCGACACTTCTTGTTTTTTTTATTATTGTGAAGGTACATCCTTATTCTTTCCAATGCATGGTTTGGCTTGTGATTACCTTTCAATTTTTTTTTATAGCAATTTTTGTGAAACCATGGATAGGTCACAAATTCGTGTTAATTTTGAATATGCGTTCTGCTGTGGAACCAATGCAGTGCAGACAGCTTGAAATATCAACAAAGTGTTTGGGAAGGATATGGCTAATGAACACACAGTACATCAGTGGTTTGAGAAATTCCATTCCGGTGATTTTAATCTTGAAAATGAGCTACATGGGTGACTTGAGACTGTGGTGGATAATGATGAGCCAAAAGCTGTAGTGGAAGCGAATCCATCTCAACCTATCTATGAATTAGCTGCAAGGTTCGACGTTACTATTACAAAAATATCGGACCATTTGAAACAAATGGGCAAGGTAAAGAAGGTGGATAGATGGATACCGCATGAATTAAATGAGTATCAGAAGAGAAATCGTCTTGAAGGTTGCCTTTTTTTGCTGTCAGGACGTAAAGGCAAACTATTTCTACACCATATCATTACATGTGATGAAAAATGGATTCTTTGTGACAATTGCAAACATTCTGCACCATAGTTGGATAAAGATGAAATGCCGACCATAATAAAATAAATAAATAAAAAAAAGATGAAATGCCAAAACACAGTCCAAAATTGAACATTCATCAAAAAAAGTTAATGGTGTCTGTTTGGTGGTCCAGCCCTGGTATTATCGCTACAGCTTCATGAAACCAGGTCAATCAATTACAGCGGATGTCTACTGGAACCAGTTGGATGAAATTATGAGGATGCTTGTGATTAAGCAGTCGAGATTAGTCAGTATAGACAGGCCAATCCTCTTGCAAGACCATATGTTGCAAAAAACAACATTGCTCAAACTACAGAAGCTGGACTTGGAAACTCTCTGTCACCCACCATATTCACCAGACCTTGCACCAACTGACTACCACTTCTTCCAGGCTTTGGACCCACTTCTTGCAAGGAAAAATATTCAGTTTTCAACAAGCTGTGGAAAACGCCTTTCATGATTACATTGCCATTTGCTCTCCAGGCTTCTTCGCCGCTAGCATGAGCAAGCTACCATTAAGATGGCAAAACTGTGTCAGTAGTTTAGGCATATACTTTGATTAATTGTACTGCTTCTTGTTTGAGATATAATAAATAAAACTTTTGATTCAAAATAGGACATTTCATATTTAATGACCCAATATAAACTAAAAATGTCAGGTTAGAAGAGATAACACTTTCCATAAATAAATATAGTAAAACAATAGGGTGTACAACAGGAAATAAGCAGATAAACCTTTAAAAATATATTATTTGTGTTTCATTTTTACCATTTCCAGAGCTCAAAATTTCTTTGTAGATTCAAGTTTCTGTCTGGATTCATATTCCTTCAGCTTGAAGAATTCCCTTTAACATTTTTTATATTGTGTCTACTGGCAATGAATTTTCACAGCTTCTGTCAGAAAAAGTCTTTATGTACTTTCATTTTGTAATGATGTTTTCACTTCGAGAATTCTGTGTTGACAGCTTTTTTATTTTTTCCATTCAGCAGTTTAAATGTCATTCTATTGACTGGTGATAGGCATAATTCCTGAGAAGTCGGCTATAATTCTTATCTTTGTTCTTCTCTATGTAACATGTCTGTCTTAGTTTTGTGCTACAATAACAAAATACCATAGACTGAGTAATTCACAAAAAATGGAAATTTATTTTCTCACAGTTGTAGTGGTGGAGAAGTCCAAGATCAATGTACCAGCATCTGGTATCTGGTGTGGGCCTTCTTGCGGCATCCTCACATGACAGAAGGTGAAATAAACTTTCTGTCTTCATGTGGTATAAGAGTAGAAGAGAGCTCTTCCCTTAAGCCCTTTTTTAAAGGGTATTAATCCACTTATAGGGGTGGAACCCATGTGACCTAAACATGTCCAATTGGGCCTCACCTCCTAACATTGTTGCATTGGCGATTAAGTTTCCAACACATGAATTTTGGAGGTGACAAAACCATTCAAACCACAGCAGTGTCCTTTATGTCCTCTGGTTACCTTCAAGATTTTCTCTTTCTTTTTTTTTTTTTTTTGGTTTGAGCAATTTGAAAATATAATGTATCTGTGTATGTGTATTTGTTAGCATTTATCTATACTTAAGCTCTTTGGGCTTTTTGAACCCTTGATTGTTTTATTTTTCATTTTTATGTTTTAGAGACAGGGTCTTGCTCTGTTGTCCAGACTGGAGTGCAGTGGCATGATCATAGCTCACTGAAGCCTAAGAACGACAGGGCTTAAGTGATCTTCCCACCTCAGCCTCATAAGCAGCTGGGACTATAGGTGCACATCACCACGCCCAGCTAATTTTTTTGTATTTTGTAGAGACAAGGTCTTGCTCTGTTGCCCAGGTTGGTCTCCTGGCATCAAGATATCCTCCCACCTTGGCCTTCAAAAGTTATGAGATTACAGCTGTGAGCTACTGCACTTGGCTTAAACCCTTGATTTGTTATGTTTGACTATTTTGGAAATTTTGAGCTGTTAATTGTTCATTTTTTATATTTTTTTGCCCCATTCTCTGTTCCTTTAGGGACTCCAATTAAATATATGTTAAAATGTTTGATATGGTCCTAAAGCTGTTGGATCCTGTATTGTTTTATTTCTTTTTCTACTTGCACTTCAGTTTGTGTAATTGATACTGACCTACTTGAAGTAACCATTTTCTTAGCTGTGCCCATTTGACTCTGTCTTATGGATACAATCTCTATGCTGAAATTTCTCATCTGTTTATGTATTTGTCTGTTATTTATTTCAGCTCATTTAACATAGAAACCATAATTTGTTTAAAATCCCAGGATGGTAACTTTAAACATCTGGATAATCTCTGTTTCTGGTTCTGTTGATTTATTTCTTCCTTGATAAAGTTTTCATACTTATTTATCTGTCTCATAACTCTTTTTTTTTTCTTTTTGAGACAGAGTCTTTCTCTGTCACCCTTGTTAGAGTGCAGTGGTGTCCTCATAGCTCACAGCAACCTCAAACTCCTGGGCTCAAGCTATCCTCCTGCCTCAGCCTCCTGAGTAGCTGGAACTACCGACCGGCACCACCACACCAGGATGATTTTTTTACTTTTTATAGAGATAAGGTCTAACTCTTGCTTATGCTGGTCTCAAACTCCTGATCTCAAGTGATCCTCCTGCCTTGACCTCCCAAAGTGCTAGGATTACAGGTGTCAGCCACCATGTCTGGCCAGTGTCTCATAACTTTTCATTTATTGCCAGTCAGTGGATGCGGAATAGTAGAGCCTGAGGTAAATAATTTTTTTTCTGGGAAATGAACTCTGTCTAGTAGAGGGGAGTTTTAGTTTTGTTGCTCATTTGGTATCTTTTAGTGTAAAACAAGCTTCAAATTCCTCTAGCAGTGGCCTACCACTGCTTTGACCTTATTGTCTGAAAAGATAAGGATCACAGGAGTTTTTCTGTGCATTAATGCTCCATTCCAAGCCATCACTCATTCCAGCATTTCTGTAACAAAGAAAGAGTCTCTCAACAACCCTCTGTCTTTCCTCAATGGTAGAATACTATTGCTTTTCACTTGATGCTTGCTGGGCTCATGATAAGGGATGGGATGAGTAAATGTTTGTATTTTTTGGTGCCGCCTCATTATTAGACAAACATTGTGAATGAAACTTGGAGCGAGACTTCTCAGTTTCCCAACTTCTATTTTCTATTGCAGCCAATCTGTCTTATATCTATGGCAAGTCTTGTGTCAGACAGAGCATTCTGCCCCTCCCTCAGAGGTAGGAGACCTATGATGATATTGGTATGGGCTTTTGGGAACCCTGGGCACCTTTATGCTTCTTCTCAAAGGTTTTTTTCTTTTACCATTATTCCAGTAATAATGAACCTTTCCTTGTACCCTTCCATAGACTGAATGCGTCTCCAAAATTCATATGTTGGAATCCTAGCCCCCAAGGAGATGCTATTATGCGGTAAGACCTTTTGGGGGATGATTAGGTCATGAGGATGGAGCTCTCATAAATGGAATTAACGCTCTTATAAAATAGGCCCAAGGGAACTCTTTCAGCCTTTCTACCATGAAGGACTGAAAACTTTCTGGCTAGTAAGGTCTCAGTTGAGAAGTCTACAGTTAGCCTGATGGGTTTTCCTTTGTAAATGCCTTGATGTTTTTGCCTTATGGCTTGCAGGAATTCCTTCTTTGTGTTGACTTTGGCTGATCTGATGACTATGTGTCTTGGTGATTGCCTTTTTTCAATGAGTCTCCCAGGTATTTGTTGAGCTTCTTATACTCAGATGTCTATCTAAATCTCTAGCAAGACCAGGTAAGTTTTCCTCAATTATTCCCTCCAATAGATTTTCCAGCCCTTGTGCATTTTCTTCTTCACCCTCAGAGATGTCTATAATTCTTGTATTGATTGGGCTGTTTTATATAATCCCATGTTCCTTGTAGGCTTTGTTCATTCCTCTTAATTCTCTGTTAATTATTTTTGACTG
>CAUYPO010104134.1:0-13644 GCA_963574435.1 Cheirogaleus major
TTGATTTTTGTAAGAGGTGAAAGGTGCAGATCCTATTTCAGTCTTCTATATGTAGCTATCCAATTTTTCCATCACCATTTATTAAATAAGGATTCTTTCCCACAGTATATGCTTTTGTCTACTTTGCCAAAGATTAAATGGCTATATAAGGATGATTTTATATCTGGGTTCTCAGTCTTGTTCCATTGGTCTATATCTCTGTTCTTGTGCCAGTACCATTTAGCAAAGATCCCTTCCTCTTGCAGTACTGGGTTGTAAGTGTCATTTGAGAGGCTCTTTCGTGCTGCCTGTGCATGTCAATGCCTGACTCTTTTCAGAAGTCAGGGAAGTCTTCACCTCTATGGACCTGACATTTGCGGGATAATTAACAGTTTGCCAGCTAGGGAAGCAAAGAAGGCATAAAGAGATGAGATTTGAGAGAATACTGTACAGTTGAGGAAGCAGTAACAGTCTCATATAACTAGAGCATGGGTTCTGCCATAGCGGAGATGGAGGCAAGTGGAGATGAGTCATGGTACAGAATTGGACTTCATTCTTCAGTCATTTAGAAACCTGGTACAACCATACCATGTTTCCCATGTTGAGTCCTCCTGCCTGTGTTGCCTCATTCCACGGAGGCCACTGGTGATCTGTAAACCCTGTGGTATTTAATATCAGTAGCTGAGACCTCTAAGTGATCAGCTTGAAGTAAATTTTATTGCTATAGCATTGTAAAAATGAATGTTTTCATATAATTTTTGATGATTGGTCCTATGTAATTTAATTACTATTAAATTAAATCCAAAGCCATAAACAGAAATTTAATTTCAGTGCTTATATGCTTAACTTGTGAGAGGAATACAGAGATATTTCCAAAGAATCTTTTTATATAAGCCTAAATGTATGACTTTTATACAATTATGGTTTATTTTTTCCTAATTAATTTTTCTTTTTGGAGAAATTGAGCTTTTAAGTAATATTATGAAATGAAGAGGCTTCTGGGTACTGTTGAAGAGCTGTAATCAATGCTGTTTAAAATGCTTATTTACTTATGCTAATTATTATTTAAATTAACCTTCATAAAGCAAAGAAAAAAATGGTTCTACCTCAGAAAACCTAAGGCCTCCCTATCAGTCTCTGTCTCTGATTTGTCGAATTGACTTCTGTCTACTTTGCACCTTATATAAAATCCAGAGGTGGAAATTCTTCTGTGTGAGTTATTTCCAGCTAATAGAATGCGAGTGGAAGTGGTATCCACTACTGCACTACCTCCAGGTAGAGGCCGTGATAACTTCCCACACTGATCATTCATGATTTTCCTTCAAGCAAGTAAGATGCAGATGAACCCAAGGATTAAAATCAACTTGGAATGAGCCTTATTTCTTCCATTAGTACTTGCAGAAGAGCTGTCCACTCATAAGGAGTGCCTATTTTGAAATCCACATCAGGAAGAAACAAATTCTACTATGTTCAGCCAGTGAAATCACTACCTGCCTTTTGGATATTTTCTATGGGAATTTTCATGAACACTTGTAAGTCAAGGTGTCCAAAGTGGAACTAACCCATCATAGTCCTCCTAAAGCTTCTCTACCTTTCCCAAGAATTTGCTATTTCAGCAATGGTATCATCATCTTTCCAACTATCCAAGCTATAAACTATTAACTCCCCCCTCAGTCCATCAAGAAAAAATTGGAAACCAAGCCATCTAAATGTGAATTACAAAATGTCCCTTAAAAAATTTTTTCCTTTTCACAGCACTATTATCTTCTAAATTTAAACTATGTCTACGACCTGTTTTGTTTACTTAATCTCCCACCTAGCCTTCTGTGTCTTGCCTCTAGACTAATCTATGCTTGGTGTAATACAGCTGAAACACAAATCCCATCACTTCCATGCATAAAATATTAGTAATTCTTTACCAACCACAAAGTAAAAGTCTAAAATTAATTTAGTCCCGCATTTGAGGTCATTTACATTCTGAATTCAACAAATTTTATAGCCTTTTTCTCTTGCCACTTCTCCCCATAAACATCTACTCTCGATTGAGATCTTATGAGGCCCTACACATTTTCATGGGCTATTGCCTCATCCAGGAATTCCCTTTCTCCTGGACCGCTCTAGTGCAGACATCCTGAGAATGTAAAGACCGTGGGATGCAGAGTCAAACTGAGCATGCTCAAGTAGAGAACTTGGCTCTTTATAGCTGAATGCTTTAGAAAAATTCCTCATCTCTCTGACCCTGAGGAAGTATTAATTTCTACCTTTTGTTCCTTAACTGTTGACTTTGCAGTAAAATTAAATATTTAATGTCATGGTGCCTGATGCCCCCTTTTAATTTTTCTATATTCTAAACTATCTCAATGCTAGGTAAAGCCAGAGATTGGCATAAACATGAATCAGTGTTTATATATTTTTAAAAACAATAATAAGAAATGAGAGAAGATAGTAAGCAAAGGACTTCAGACATTGAAGTCAGGCTAGCATTTCTTACCTCACCCCATTGCAGCCTGCCTGCTCCTCCACACTCAGCTGGGTAAGAAAATAAATTTAACCTTGCTTTCTAGTTTGCTTATGTTCACAGCAAACACGTAGATATCTTCTTAACATAGCTATGTCTTCAGCTTAGAAATACTTCCCCTCGCAATTTAATAAAGAGAGCCTTGGCCTTATTAGGGTAAATGCAGCAGTTCCACGAGCCTTTAGCCAGCCTGTATGTTTTACCAGGTCATGGACTTTGGATGCTTGCTCTGGTCCCAGATTTTAACATAAGAGTCTGGGGAATTTTCTGTGTAATATAATAACCCATATGGCCTTCTCTATAGTTCAGGGCAACAGTGTTTATGAAATGGAGTATATTTCATCTCCATAATCCATCATTTTCACACTATAAGGTATTTTTTTTCTGCTTAGTGTTTATTTTTAGCTGTTTATGCTGTTTGTTGTTTTGAAAAATTAGCTATTGATAGATTTTGTTGTACTTGCCCCTGATGTTTTTTTTAATAAGAAGAATTCTTAATAAATTACTATTTATACCTCAAGATCCAGATCAAGATCATCTTTATAAAAACTTTGTTATTCTATTTTTCACCAAAACTAACAATACTGCCCATAGTTGCTGCCTTTGAATGTAGCCTTGTTTCTTTTCTTTCTACTGCATAGTATATTAGTTCTTTATAATTATATATTTCTTCCCTTGTAATCTTAAGAGCAACCATGTTCATCTTTATATTCCTCTAGTATTAGCAAGTAACCAACTTCACATATACACATTCCTTATTTATACTTTACCTGTAGAAAAAGTCACCACAATGGGATTTTAAAAAATATTTTCTCACTTAAGTTGACTTGTCTTCTCAAATGTTAAGATCATTTCCCTGCACAACTTGATGCTGTCATGTAAGTATTTGCAAACTTGAAAGTAAGAATTAATCACATGCTGGGCAGAGATAGAAAGATAAGGTTTCCAATAAATCCCAATAAATCCAGTGACAATGTTGCACTTTAGTATTCCTGACTGGCTATGACCCAATTAAAACACAGTGGTCATTTTCTCCAACTTTTTCCTTTGGTCTGCAGAGAATTATCTGTAGTATACTACTAAAGTGGGCATAATCCAGTTCAAAAAACATAATTAAAGGTCACTATTTGCTTACCTTCTAAAAATATAAGAATGCTAAAAGATTTTCCTAAGATTTTGCAAAGACGGTCCTAAAAAACAATCTTTCTCCAGTTGACATAGTTTCATTTTGATACTCCACAACACCAATGGCTAGAGGTCATTAACAAGATGTGGAAACAAAAGTATAGTGAAAGAGTAGACAAAGAGTCACTACTTGTCTATCTTTAATAGATGCTCCAAAGAAATCATCAGAATCACCATTTTGGCTCACACTAAAATCTACCAGTGGAAGAACTAACCTGAACTTCCAATACTTCTATCTCTGTGTGATTGAAAAAGAAATCAAGTATGTCAGTAGAATATACTGACATATACTGCTCAATACTGTGGTGTTACTAAAAACCACTGAATGTATTGCGTATGAATTTCGTTAACTTCACTGTGTTAATACCACGTACCTAGATCTCTAAAAAAGTGAATCTAGTTTCCGGTTGGTAATCTGGTGTTAATTAGTGTATTATTGGAGCAAGGGTTCTAAACTTTGGAAATATGATACCTCTTAAGACTCTTAAGGGATGTTTTAGATTCTCTCTTTAGAAAAAGGCATATAAACAAATGCACATAAATGTTCATAAAATTGCTATGGGTTCTTCCCCAACAGTACAGTTGACCACAAGTTAAAAACACAGTTTTAGAAGAATTTGAAACCTTAATTGCTGTTATTCTGTGCACATCAAATTTCACTGGAGCTAAGAATATAAATCTCTAGCAAAAGGAATACCTTATGATCATATATTTTTGATTTATTTATGTGAAAGCAATAATTAGTTTGAAGTTGACTACAATAACTTGAGGAAGAAAATAGCAAAAGTAGAAAATATATAATTCTTAAGGTTTTGTGGTCTCTTGTCCTACTGTGGAATACTTGCATCTGGGTATGATGCTTGACCAAGTCCACCCTGTGATAGCTGACTGGCAGAGTAGAAATGATATCTTTCTAAACACATATTTCATATAAACAGAAAGCAAAACTACTTAATTACTGAGTTATTTTACATAATTGAAAATTATTTACAATTTCTTTTTGACAGTTGAAAATGGAAAGATCATCAAATTTACCTACTCTACTCTCCTCAATAAGTTTATTTTTTCTAATAGGCCCATAGTAGATATCACAGTTTTTGTCTATTTAATGAATCTATAAATCATACTATGGCCTATGACCTGGAGAAGTGTATTGAGAATGTGCTACATTTTTTAAACCAGTGATATGGGCACAAAAAGATTGAGAATATCTTTTATGAACAATATAATGAATAAAATCTACCCTTATCTTAATGGGAATTTGTTAATATCATCATTTACTTGAAAAAGGCAAAGTCACATTTGGAACATCATATCTAATAATTTGGATATATTTAGCCTATTTGTCACATAGGTTCTTTTCTCCTGAAAAAGAAAAAAAATTGTTAAGTGAAGTTAAGATTAATGGCAGAGTTTTGGGGTAAACTCCTTGACTTTGAAAACAAATCTGGTCTGACCTTCATGTTGAAGAGGGTTGAAGAGGAAAAGATTTACGGGTGTTGAGAATAATTTTTCTAAGAAAAGCACCCAAGGGCACAAACATGTGTATCTTCCATGCTTTAATCGTGGTGAACATCAGAAATCACAGAGAAGAACACAGCAGATCCATTTGGATGACAGCAATGGCTGTAGATATGCTTTCTTTATTTGACCACCCCCACACTATGACTCAAGATAAAAATTCTAACAAAGTCTATAGAAAAAAATTCCAATCTACTTATTGGTGCCGACTCTTTGACAGTTTAATATACATTTTAAATAGGCAAGCATGTGGGAGCAGAAGGTAAAATCATTTCAGATCATTAAAATATTAATTACTTGAAAATTACTTTGAGTGAATCTAGATTAGTGGTGAAGCCATATGCACGGGAAATGATTAAGCTGGTTTATCGCTTAGGTTGGAGGAAAAAAAAAAACATTAAAGCAATGCTGCAATCTAATGATATATTCCATCCAGAATTGATAATGTATTTGTACAATACATTGAAACAGATCTTAGACACAGGAAGCTATGTAATTTACCATCAGTTTTCATAAATATGAGCCTAGATAGTCTTTTAGCCCATTCAGATGCTGATGTTTATCTATTGTGTTCACTGCGATGCTGTCCAAGAAGATTCCCCATTTTAGGATCCCCTTCAAAAAGCTGCAAGGGTTGCAGCATCCTTGTAATGATGAAGGATTTATTTGCAACGTTAAACCTCTACTCAGACAAAGTTTTAGAAATTCTCTATACTGATAAAGTACTTCTAGTGCTTGGCAACGTATCTAGTTTTATTGTGTTCTATATTGCTTTGCATTAGCATTAAAAACACGGCCAAAATATCTGAAAGAAATGTTGTCAATTGTCATGAGATTTATCAAATCCATCAGCACAAGGGATTTAAATCACTACCTCTTTAAATAGTACTGTCAATAATCGATACAGAATATGAAGTTCTTTCCTACTACCAATAAGTTCACTCTCATTCTCAAGGATAAATCTTAAAGAGCAAGTTTAACTGAGGACAGAATTTTTACATTTTTGAAGACCTCTATTAAAGTAATTTCAAATAGAGAATTTGGGCAAATATTTTCATTCCTTTGAATAAGATGAATCTTTTGATCAAAGCCTTGCAGTCACCCTAATGAATATTGCTGAAAAACCAGGAAGCCTTTGGCCAAGCTGCTAGGGTGAAAGAGGGTATCAGAGGTGGGCACTTTGAATACATCCTTAAATGTTCCAATGCTGGAGTAATGTTTTCTTCAGTGAGACTCCATAATTAAAAAACTTTTCAATTTCCAAACATACAAGAATACTCAGACACCAAAAAAAAAAATCTGTTTAATCTTACTTCCATTATAAAGTTAACCTGAAAATATAGATTTTTAAATCAAACCTGTATTATTAGTCTGCTTGGGCTGCCATAACAGAACACCATAGACTGGATGGCTTAAACAACCAAATTAATTTTCTTACAGTTCTTGAAGTCCAAGATCAAGGTGCCAGCAGGTTTGATTTCTCCAGTGGCCTCTCTTCCTGGCTTGCACTTTTTGCTCTGTCCACACATGGGCTTGTTCTGTGTACATGCACTCTTGGTGTCTCTATTATAATAAGGACACTGGTCCTAGCGCCTTGCCCCTTTGAACTCATTTAATGTTAATTATTTTTTAAAGGTCCTATCTCCAAATGCAGTCACATTAAGAGCTAAATTTCAACCTGTGAATTTTGGGGGGTACACAATGCAGTCCATAACACTATTCTACTTATAAAAACTGTTCAATGAGAGATGCATTTTCAAAGAAAATCTCATTGATATGAGAGGAAAAAAGTGAGTGGCATAACTTTAATTTATTTTTAACAGTCTTCAGAATTCCAGTATTCCTTGGCATGAGCTCGTACCTATGTGTCAATGGGAACTCTGGTCCTTTTTGCTATTCTATACTTGTGTGTGTCAGGATTTTAAGCACATGTTGCAATAAAACAAGTGAAAAATTACTGGATGTTAAAATGTGATTTCCAAGTGAAAGAACATTCTTCAATTACAACTTTATTTTGTATTATAGGCAATGAGAGCACCCTTCCTTATAAAATTTGCTTTCCAAAAAATTAATTAAATTTATATTTTGAAAGTTGCTCTTATATTTGCATTAAAGCAAAAGGAAAGGAAATACTACTTTAGAAAGACTGTTTTACATATTCAGTCTTATGAAAGGGGTGCATTTCTACTATAATAAAATCAATTGAATACAAAATTTTATGTATCTACAGTCATCACTTAATAATAGCTGCTCAGTGGTTCCTGTAATTGCTGTTCTTGCACACGTTCTAATGTAACAGCAGTTCACTTAGTTTCTGAATCACATAGACATAATTCCACATGGCTCTAATTAACAAATAACCTTTTGGCACAATCACTCAGAAGAGTTCTCATTAGTAATCAGAGAAAAATCTTCAATTTTATTCAGAGCTGTGTTTGCAATTCTAGAAATTTAATTGGATTCCACAGGTTCATCCTACAAGAATCGTACTTTTCTGTAACAGACACTCATATCTCTAACACACTTATAATCTCATCTTATCCTCCTTAATTATTTAACTGTAGAAGGGTCTAGATTCATAATAATTACAACAAATCAGATATACAGGTTTAATCATTCCTTACATGATTTAACAGTCACTGAACTTTCTGTTCCTTGTACCACTGTCATTTTCAGAATCAAAAAGGCTCCAAAGTAATTGGATGACACAGTTATTCTTTTTTGTGCTTTTAAAATACTTATTAAAATTAGTTCAGAAACACAAAAAAGCATAGACACCAGGAATATAACAAAACTCATGTAACTACCACTTAGCTTAAACAATATACACTGGAGAAAAGAAGCCCTATTCAATAAATGGTGCTGGGAAAATTGGACAGATACACGCAGAGAATAAAACAGGATCCGTATCTCTCACCACTCACAAAAATTAATTCAAGATGGGCAGAACATTAAATTTAAGGCATGAAACCATAAGCATCCTAGAAGAAAATGTAGGAAAAACTCTTCTAGATATCAGCCTAAGCAAAAAATTTGTGACTAATATCCCAATGGCGATTATGGCAACATCATAAATAAATAAATGGACTTGATTAAATTAAAATGCTTCTGTATAGCTAAGGAAATAATGAGCAGAACAAATAGACAACCTACAGAATGGGAGAAAATATTTGCATGCTATACATCTGCTAAAGGGCTAATAACAAGGATCCACAAGGAACTCAAGCAAATCAGCAAGAAAACATCAAACAAACCCAATAAAAAGTGGACAAAAGACATGAACAGAAGATTTTCAAGAGAAGATAGACAAATGGCCAATGAACATGTTACAAAATGCTCAACATCACTAATAGTCAGGGAAATGCTAATTAAAACCACAATGAGGTATCACCTTACCCCAGTCAGAATGGCTTTTATTAAAAAGTCCAAAAACAATAGATGCTGGCATGGATGCAGAGAGAAAGAGGTACTTATACACTGTTGGTGGGATTGCAAATTAGTATAACCTCTGTGGAAAACAGTATGGAGGTTCCTCAAAGAACTAAACGTAGACCTACCATTCGATCCAGCCATCCCGCTACTGGATATTTACCCAAAGGAAAAGAAGTCATTTTATCAAAAAGACACTTTCACTTGAATGTTTATTGCAGCACAATTCACAATTGGGTAGAATTAACCCAAATGCCTATCAATTCATGAGTGGATTAAAATGTGATATATATATATATACCAGGGAATACTACTTAGCCATAAAAAGGATGAATATGAATGCCTTTTGCAACAATTTGGATGGAAGTGGAGACTACTATCCTAAGTGAAGTATCTAAAGAATGGAAAAACAAATATCATTTGTACTTGCTATTAAATTGGAACTAATCAATGAGCCTGCATGTGCATAGAGTGAAGTAAAACTCAGTAGTTATCAAGCGTGGGGTGTTGAGGAGGGAGTGGGTGAAAACCTTCCTAATGGGTGCAATGGACACTATTTGGGGGATGGGCACACTTATAGCCCTGACTCAAGCATTCTAAAAGTGATCCATGTAACCAAAAAGATTTGTATTCTCATAATATTTTGAAATAAAAAATAAAATTTGTGGAAAAGTTATTTTTTCTTCTTAATTTAGAGAAAAAGTAATATTGAGTAAAGCTATTGAACTGCATATCAAACATAAAGGAAGAATATGAAATTGAAGGTATTATTTGTTCTTTACAAGGTAAATATTTCCAACAAACTAATACTTACCTTCAGTTACATATATCAATAGTGAATAAAGCTCAGCTTGGCATTTTGGGAAGTCTCTAGAGTGATATTGACAGGTGCATTTACCTCTTTTAAAACTGTCATGAGAATATGACTACTCACTGAAGTTAAAGAATAGTATATTGATTTATTTTGATAGTCCACCAGTGTTCTCATGTGGCTTATATTATTCATTTGCTGTTCTGGAATTATATCTTCTCATATTTTTGAACAATCTTTTAATGGATAAGAAGGAATCTACTTCAAAAGTTCACTGAACTGCATTCATCCACAGTTAGAAAAAAGAAACAAAAGGAAAATGTAAAAGGGGATGATAAAAATGATTTTTCAAGTGGGTAGAATGGGGAGAAGATATTAAAAGAATGAATAAATGTTGCAAATAAAAGAAATAAGGAGAAAAAAAACCTGAAAAGCAAGATATTGTGGAAAAGTGTAAGATACTGATGAATAACAATACAATCATTGCATCTCTGAAAGAATTTGACTCAAATTTCTTTAAAAAAGAGATTCTCTTGTAAAATAAATTTCACCACAGCTATGTAATCCAATCTCTGGCTAAATTTTATCATCAATTAAAATGAGCATATTAATTTGCTGATGTATGAATTCATATGAAAAAAAGGAATGGGATATTACTCGGCATAGCCTACTGTTTATTGCAATTATTTTACTTTTTTTATAGGGGCCAGAATGGTGAACTAAATGATGTTGAGGACTACTCCTGCACATTTTAGGTCTTTAAAATTGATTTGAATCTTTGTTGCTCCTTCTGGGATGAAATTTTTTTAAAAAATTCTTTTTTCTTGACTTAGTGGCATAGACATTGGGCTTAATTTCAAAGACTTCCACTTGGCCTTCACCATACAATGTACTCTTACCTGAAAGGCCAAGAAAATAATGAGATGGTTTTCCCATCTCCCCTCCTAATATGTCCATTTCATCTGTATATTTAGGGACTAGAAAAATAACACGTGGGTAAGTCTGTGGATCCATTCATTCGAGACTAAGCTGGGCCTGAAACATGATCCTTTTTACTACCTGACCCCCATTCTGTTAATAACAGAGGTTCAGGAAGATACCAAGAGATGCTAAGAGAATGAATAAATGTTGAGTGAATAAATGATAATGCTTCAGGCTCCTGGGTATCAATGCCATCTTAGATCCTGTGCCCAACAGTTACCTCAGTATGTCTATAGGTCCTTTGGAAAAATATCTAAAACAATCATTATTATATATACTTGCCATGGTTTCTACTTGACACAGACCCTCCTGGAACCCAGTCTTTTCATCGGTCAATGTGTTTCAAGTCTAAGAACTGGCTCAAGTATGGAAACCCAGTAATGATGAAAGATTCTGATCTTGAGATGTCTGTCCTCAGCTTCCTACCACTCAGCCTTGATTTTCTTTGATTATTTAGGTGATATCCTTATTGGTTGCCCATTGACCATGTCACTAAGTGCACTGTGTTCATTAACCTTCACCACAGTTCTCTATGTTTCTATACCCTTGGTTGTCTCTTTGACTTTGTTACTCATTATAATAGATGCGCCCAAATGCTTTCTGGCAGTTAACTGTTGCAAATGACCTCTATTACTTCAGAGCCTATCAGTCCCATTGCTGTCAAGGATGCCAGTTTTGTAAAAGTATTTCCTACCTTCAGCTTTGGCCTATAGAGGACATTCACAGGTTTTTCACATTATCAATGATGGTGGTCCTCCACTCACTACCACATTCGTTGTCCTTTTGGTAAAAGGGCAGTGATCTGGACCTCCCTGTGGAGCATGGTCAAAAGTGGGTTTTCCAGCCTCTCATAGTATCCCACTCTAGCAACTCCACTCTAAGCTTTTCATCCTTTCCTCTACTGTCTTCCATAACAGTTCTGGCATTTCTGCATCACTTAGTCTGGGGCATTACTTTCTCTAACCTTATAAGAACCATACTAACATATGTTAGCAATATCTCCCAGGCTTTTAAAATTTTTTTAAACTTTTATTTTTTTTATTTCAGAATATTACAGAGATACAAAAACTTTGTTTACATATATTGCCTTTGTACCGCCCAGGTCAGAGCTACAAGCATGCCCATCCCCCAGAAAGTGCAAACTGCACCCATTAGGTGGGAATTTACTCATCCCCCACTTCCCCCTCCCACCTGCCTGACACTAGATGAACGTTACTTCCATATGTGCACATAAGTGTTGATCAATTAGTTCCAATTTAATGGTGAGTACATGTGGTGCTTGTTTTTCCATTCTTGTGATACTTTACTTTGAACAATGGGCTCCAGCTCCATCCAGAATAATACAAGGGATATTAGTTCACCATTGTTTTCTGTGGCTGAGTCGAACTCCATGGTATACATATACCATATTTTATTAATCCACTTATGTATTGATAGGCACTTGGGTTGATTCCACATCTTTGCAATTGTGAATTGTGCTGCTATAAACATTCGAGTGCAGGTGTCTTTTTCATAGAGTGTCTTTTGTTATTTTGGGTTGATGCCCAGTAATGGAATTGCTGGATAAAATGGTAGATCTACTCGTATCTCTTTGAGGTATCTCCATATTGCTTTCCACAGATGTTGTACTAGTTTGCAGTCCCACCAGCAGTGTATGAGTATTCCTATCTCTCTGCATCCATGCCAACATTTATTGCTTTGGGACTTTTTGATAAAGGCCATTCTCTTTGGGGATAATTGATATCTCTCTCATTGTGGTTTTGATTTGCATTTCCCTGATGATTAGAGATGTTGAGCATTTTTTCATATGTTTTTTGGCCATTATTCTGTCTTCTTTTGAAAAGTTTCTGTTCATGTTCCTTGCCCACTTTTAGATAGGGTTGTTATATTTTTTCTTGCTGATTTTTCTGAGTTCTAAATAGATTCTAGTTATCAGCCTTTTATCGGATGTGTAACATGCTAGTATTTTCTCCCATTCTGTAGGTTGTCTGTCTGCTCTCGTAACTGTTTCTTTGGCTGCGCAGAAGCTTTTAAATTTGATCAGGTCCCATTTATTTATTTTTGTTGTTGCTGTGATTGCCTTTGGGGTCGTCTTCATAAATTCTTTGCCTAGGCCAATGTCTAGAAGAGTTTTACCAACATTTTCTTCTAGAATTCTTATAGTTTCATGCCTTAGGTCAAAATCTGTGGGACACAGCTAAAGGAATCCTGAGAGGAAAATTTATGTCTATAAATGCCTACATCCAAAATACAAAAAGATCACATATAAACATTCTAATGAATCATCTAAGAGAACTGGAAAAAGATGAGCAAACCAACCTCAAACCTAGCAGAAGAAAAGACATACCAAGATCAGAGCAGAACTAAATAAAATAGATAACAAAAAACTGTACAGAATATTAATAAGAAAAAAGTTGGTTCTTTGAAAAAATAATCAAAATTGACACACCTCTGACTAGATTAACAAAAAGCAGAAAAGAATGAACTCTAATAAGCTCCATCAGGAATGCAAAAGGAGAAATTACAACTGATGCCACAGAAATGCAAAATATCATCTATGCATACTACAAAAACCTTTATGCACATAAACTGGAAAATATAGAGGAAAGGGCCAAATTCTTAGAAACACACAGCTTCCCTAGGCTCAATCAGGAAGAAATAGAATTCTTGAACAGACCAATATCAAGTACTGAAATTGAAACAGCAATAAAAAAAACTTCCTAAAAAGAAAAGTCCTGGACCAGATGATTTCACACCTGAATTTTACCAGACCTACAAAGAAGAACTGGTGCCTATCCTGAAGAAATTATTCTACAACATCAAGAAGGATGGAATCCTCTCCAACACATTTTATGAAGCCAACATCACTCTGATACCAAAACCAGGAAAGGATGCAACAGAAAAAGAAAACTACAGACCAATATCACTTATGAATATAGATGCAAAGATTCTTAAGAAAATCCTAGCAAATTGAATTCAGGTGCTTATCAAAAACATAATCCATCACAACCAAGTGGGATTCATCCCAGAGATATAGGGATGGTTGAACATACGCAAATCTATAAATGTAATTCACCACATAAATAGAAGCAAAAACAAAGACCATATGATCCTCTCATTGTTTCTTTTATTTCTTGAATCATCTGTCAAAAATTCAATTTTATTGATCTTTTCAATAAAGCAGGTGTGGTTTTATTTTATTGTTTTCTGCTTATTTTAT
>CAUYPO010104135.1:0-17495 GCA_963574435.1 Cheirogaleus major
TGAGTGCCGGCTGTGGGCAAGGTTTCGCGGCCGGTGAGCGCGGTATCGAAGTGGTTAAACATGCAACAGGCAAAGGATAGACCTTAAGACGATACTGGGTTTTCTGAGAGCAACTAATATTAAATAGTTTTCTTTTTCCTCTAGTGTGTAAAATGCAAGGAATCTGAAGTAGTGAGAAATCACTTCAAAGAGGAAATCAGTACCTTTGCATGGAGGACCGTGTGTACTGTTACAAAGGAGTGTGTGCGTCATGAAGTCGTTGACAGGGAGCCACTCAGAAATTTTAACAGAAGAGTGACATGGTTTGCTTTATAGTTCAGGTAAATCACATGCTGAGGGAGATGAGACAAGAATTAGAGAAAACAGCTTTGGGGACACCAGGATAGAAGAGTAAAGCAGTGAGAATGTGAACTGTGTAATGTTGTGTGTAGAGAGAAGGGTGAGGGCTCAAAACACATATGGAAGGTAAAATAATTAGGACTTGGTGGGGTGAGACCAAGACTCAGAAGAGAAATTAGGGATAAAGGCAAAGAAGTGGGTGCCATCAGCAATAAAGTATTAATTGAAACCTTAACAGTGAATAGGATTCTCCAGGGCAGGCATGGAGATTAGCAGGAGTCTCAAAAATGAAATGTGTGGATCAACAAAATGTGGTATATGTATACCACGGAATACTATTTGGCTTTAAGAAACAATGGTGATATAGCACCTCTTGTATACTCCTGGATACAGCTGGAACCCATTCTACTAAATGAAGTATCTCAAGAATGGAAAAACAAGCACCACATGTACTCACCAGCAAATTGGTATTAGTGGATCAACACCTAAGTGGACCTATAGGAATAACATTTGTTGGGTGTCGGGCGGGTGGGAGTGGGGAGGAGGGGATGGGTACATACAAGCATAATGAGTGAGATGTGCAACATTTGGGGGACGGTCACACTTGAAGCTCTGGCTCGAGGGGTAGGGGGCATGGGCAATATACATAACCTTAATATTTGTACCCCCATAATATGCTGAAATAAAAAAAAGTCCTAACCCTCTATCCTGCCTTGGTCTTTCAGGTGACCAGCCCCATTCTGAAGCTGCCCAGAGGCTCAGTCCTCAGTCAACTCATAAGCATACAAAAGGACATCACTTTGGAGAGTCCAAGGATTTTAGCTGTTGTATGCCAGGAACAGGGTCCGAGACCAAATATGTATTTCCCAGTATCACAGTCCATCCCCAGTCTTTGAACACAAATTCCTTACACCAAAAGGACATGCAACTCACAAGACACTGCTACATGACTGGAATCCCATTTAGTCATTACTAATCAGTCCAGTCCATCATATTTGTACGAATGTCCCACAAGGTGAGGCCACTCAGGTTGGGAGATTCCACCTTGCTATATACCAAGAGCAGGAGTGGTCTCAGCAAACATGCAGCTTCACTCTTTCAGGCATCTGGTACAACTGAGCTAAGAGACAAGGTCATTTCTTGCTCTGAGCCTTTCTTGAGGTACTAATGTAATATTGGATTTCCCTGAATTCATAACCCATTTATTTATTCCTTTACCCTCAGCTACTATTCCTCCTTCTCTCCATTAATAGCCAACCTTTTTCGCCTTTGTCACGGATATTGAGATCAGCCATTGGGCTGGTCCAGATTGCAAGCAGCAATGCTGGTACCCCCCTCAGTCCTCCAGCATCCAGATAGAAGATGTCCCATGAGCACTACAGAACTGTTGGCTATATTTACCATCTGCAATATAGACCATTTTGCCAGATGAGATAAAGGCACAACCCACTATTAGGCCCTTAGAAATTCTGACATAAATTTAAAAAATATAGTTACTGTTTCTTGCCTAGAAATCATCCCAGCTTCCAGCACTAGTATTGCTGCCCTAGTCCACGAGCACTGCATCAGGTAGGGGAAAAGAAGTTGAGGTGATGTGGAAAAAAATTATAGTTGTCACATGAGTGTACTCCTCCCTTGGCAAGAACTGCACAGTCTCACCATTTCCTCCCCAGCCCTCTTCCCCAGAGCCACTAGACCAACAGAGAAGTGTCTCGTGGGGACACTTAGTCCCTCTCATGGTGAGTGTGAGCACACACTCGCAAAGCCGTGCCGGCCAGCCTTCATGCCTCCCTCCCCCCCCTTCATTAACAGATGCTTTAATTGGCTGCTCTGCTTGTCTGTCAGACTGTTACTCTGGGGAGGACATCCCTGCCCACTGTTGGACATTAAGGTTGTACCATGTGTTCCTTGGTCTGAAGCAACAACGGTTGGCTGTCCAAATCCATGCAACATCTCCTGTTCTGGTGCTTCCTAGCACTCTGAGCATTTGCATCTTCCACGGGGTAAGCAAAGCCCTGTCCAGAGTTGGTGTCTGTTTCTGTCAAGTCCCCTTTGTGGTCCCCCAGGGCTCCCACATCCATCTCACTTGCCAGCCATGGTCAAGCCCTTCCCACCAGGGAGCCTGCCCCATAGCCACCGGCAGCCTCTGTCTCTCCTGCTGACATTTTGTGCCTAAGCGGGTGCAAGAGGAACATGTCCAGATTCAGTCCGTCTCTGTACCACTGCGGTCCCTGCCCCACAGCCACTCATCTCACTGATCCAAGTGGCCACCTCAAGGGAACACACAGGGGCATCTGTCGATTCCAGACACCTTCCAAACCTGGAGGGGAGATTTTCCCATGGGCATTGACATGTCCTACTTTAAAGCACCCCTCAAGTTTCCATAGGGCTGTGCCCCACACGGGCATCCCGTTAACAGGCCAGGTCTCCATGGCCCTTCTGCCTGACCACGCGGCCAGGCCATTGGCCACTGCCCGAGTCAGTAAAACCCAAACACAGGGGCTTCAACCACTGTTTAACCTTGCCATCACTACTAGGAAAACAGCCTGCAATTCAACCCACCAAGTGGTTTGTTTTTACCTTCTTCAGTAAGAGTGGCATCCTTCCAAACAGGATGTTGTCCACGTACCTTGGAGCTGCCATCCACAAATCAAGCAGCTCTCTGTTGGTCAGCTGGGAGCTGTTTCCAGGGCACTGTCCAAGTGTGGAAAGAAGCCAACACCTCCTTGCACAGCTCCACAATCAGTCCAGGGGAAAAGGGGCTTCCCACTTGTGAGCATCCCCTCGGTGCGCCTGGGCAGCATGGTCCAGTATGAACCATTTCCATTTTACTATAGAGCTTTCTGGGCACTGCTCTCCCCATGAGAGCCTTTCTCTGGTATCACTCAAGACACTGTGGATATCTCAGGTTTCAAGGTCATTTTATGTCCTTCAGTCACAGGGGTGGCTTCAGTGAATGTCTGATAGTAAGGTAGTGAATGCCCCTCAAGCGGAAATTATGTAGTCCGAAGTCCCAGTCATGATTCTCAGGAGGTGCTCACAGGCTTCTGCTAAAAGCCCCAGTAAATGGCCCACAGAGGGCTGCCACATGGAGAGTGTCCTGCCAACACTTTCCCTTCTGCTCCACGCTGTGGGCTCAGAATCTTGCTGGCTCCCATTTAGCATGTCCAATTAATATTGCGAAAAGGGTAGATTTACATGTTTACAGTACTAGGTAGGGGGATCATCCCCCAGTTAAACGCAACGCCCATCCCCGTAATGTGGTCAGGTAAAGGAGACACAGCCACGTCACATTAAGCATGTTCAAATGTACCAAGTCCCCTACAAACATTTATCTTAATTCCCTCAACCTTTACTTTCCTAACTGTAGCCTCCATTAAGACTTCATTGGCAGGTTTTGGTTTTACAGTAGTAGGTAAAGGGAATGTCCCCTAGGCAGAAACAGTGTCCATTCCCACAAAACACGTGGGTAAAAGAGACATAAAGCCTGTTTAGATATCCCCACTGTCAGAATCCTATTGTAGGGGCCAAGGTTCCCCTTGGACCCCAAAAGGTTTGCTGAAAAATTATTGACACGATGTAGATTAAGGCCGGGCGCAGTGGCTCGCACCTGTAATTCTAGTACTCTGGGAGGCCACGGTGAGAGGATTGCTTGAACTCAGGAGCAAGACCCTGTCTCTGCTAAAATGAGAAAAATTAGCCGGGTGTGGTGGCACCCACCTGTAGGTCCAGCTACTGAGGAGGCTGAGACAAGAGGATCATTTGAGTCCAGGAGTTTGATGTTGCAGTGAGCTATGATGACGCCACTGCATTCTACCCAGGGAAACACAGTGAGACTCTGTTTCCGAAAAAAAAAAAATGTAGATTAATAGGAGAAAAGGCATACAAATTTATTTAATGTGTATACACAGAAGCCTTCAGAATGAAGACCCAAAGGTACAAGGGAAATTACCCATTTTTATGCTTAGGTTCAACAAAGTATTGGCAACTGTGTAGAAATATGATTGGACAAAAAGGGTGTGATCTAATGTTGATTGAGCGGGGAAACCCAGCAAGGCCTGTCTTCTAGACTCTTCTTGGCCTCTCTGAGCAGCATCCCTTCCATCTGGGGGTGGGGCAGGTCTCTCCCTGCAATGGGAGTCTTATGACCACAGTCAAACAAGGTAGGTCAGATAAATTTTTTTATGCAGAATATTTTTAGGCCTTATGATTGGCTTTGGGAAAAGGGAGTTCTGGTTTCCTTGACCTGCCTTGGGGAAGAGGGATTCTAGTTGCTATGGCTCGTGTTAGGGGAGAAGGTCAGAGAAAAACTTTTGCTTCTGAGGGTGCTTCTGAGGCCTTCATTTGGGGATATTGTTTTCTGAGTCCCAACACTATCAACCTTTACATTTTTGTGTTCTCTCCATCTAATGGTAGCCCTCACCAGAGCTTCCCCAACAGGTCTATGCAACACTGTCTGGGGCTCCCAAACCAAGGAGTCCCAGGGATTTCTCTTCACCACCCCTGGCCATTTCCCCATGGTGTACATAAGTGGGTCCCCACCAGAGGGTTAAGCGCAGAGACCCTGGCCCTTTTGTCAATCTTTACTTGGTTAATCTGCCTGACTAGGTGCCCAGGCAATTTCAGATCAGATTTCTCATTGTAATTTCTGCCTTCAGACTTTTAAAATTTCTCCAAACTGAGGTAAACATAGTAAATTTTAGTTTGCTAAACTAAACTGACTTTAGTTGAACAACAAAAGAGCTTCCAGGCGTTTTTTAATCACTTAAAAAACAAAAAAGAAAATCTACCCTCCAATATTTGTAGATGTCCAGCAATATCTACTTTGTCTCTGCTCATATTTTCCATTTTTCCGCTCTTTAGAAATTTCTGGAATCTTCTAGTACTCTCTACAGCACTAGTCTAGAGCACAGTTTTTAGAACCACACTGGGATGCATTCATGGCACAAATGTTCAAGGAATCCAAGGAGAGTGAGGGCAGGGGGAGAAGGGGACATATAAGGCTAGTTCTACTCTCCCTGTCCTCAGGTGTCCATTTTGAGACCACTGTGGGTGCGTGGTGGCTGGGGCTCAGCCCTTATCCCACCTTCCTTCTGGCCACCTCCCCGACATGTGGGGGCTGGGACACTCATCAACTTTACCAAATTCTCTTGCACCTGAACTTTTGCAGGTGAGTTTGAATTAGCCGCTCAGGTACATTTGTGACAAGCTGGGAGGATGGGAGTGAGGTGGGGCAGCATCTGTGGTTTCTGGGCAAGTTTGTGGACACCAGAAGGCATAAGGGCCTCCGTTCAGCTGGGCTGTGTGATTTCTGGAGCCTACAGCAGTAGTGACTGCTTCTTGATTACAGAAAAGGAAGCTGCTCCTTTGGTGTCTTTGGGGATCATCCCTGAAAGCTCAACCTAGAGTTGATTTTTTTCAGTCCTCCCACTGATTCTAGAAGTCATTTTGCATAATTAAGCCCAACTCATTACGCTAGCTGGAGTGGGTTTTGTTCTCTGCAACTGAGTCCACATTGATACGGCTATTCTATTGGGTCTATTTTGAGCATCTGTTATGAGTCCACATGGTACTAGACAACAATGGCTTGCAATGTGCCATGCTAAAGTTCATTCAATCCTCTCAATAGCCACACGAGCTTAGTGCTATTATTCCTCCTAACACGCAGAAGTGAAAATGGAGTCACAGATGGGCTAAATTACTTGCCTAAGGTCACTCACACAGAAAGAGGCAAAGCCAAGCCCCAGGGACTACGGCCACCCTTTGCCCACTGCATGTAGTGTCCACGGACCACGCCAAGTCCAATGGCTAGTCTAGTAGCTGCTTCTTCTGTGTGGAATTAAGCCAAACACCATAAAGTGAACACTTATGAAGTGGTTTTCTGACTCTTTGATTACAAAATTACTTTTTGTTCACCTCAATTTGAGGATTTATAAATCAGACTTCAGAAATTTTCAAACCCCTAAGAGTCTCAGACAAGGGACCACAAAGACCTCGCACCTAAGCTTCTCCTCATGGAATCTTGAGACTCTCTTTCCCAGTCCCCCAACACCACTCTCGTCAGAAAGACATTCCATAAGCAGCATGGTTAGCTCTTAGAAGCTCATTTCTCATGTCCTGCATTTGAAGGCTGCAATAGTAACCAAACAATTACTACTGCAAAAGACATTTTCCGTCTGTTCCTGCACAGAGATGGGAGTGTGAATCTCACACACTGCATAGTTCTTGCTTTCTTTTGCCAGGGAGATTATGGGGGGAAAATGGCTTTTCTTTTAACTCTTCCGCAGAGATCGTGTATCACTACTTGAAGAGTTGTGTGTTCTGCGGTTGCTTGGTTTGGAGTTGCAACAGACACTCAGACTTCTGCAAAATTTCATTTATTTTCTGCATGGAATGCAATTCAATGCACTGATGTCTTCCATACAGCTGAGTCACAGCCCTATTAATAATATAATCCTTGGAGCCCACTTGCACTTAGAGCCTTGCCAGTGAAGGCATCAAGGCTTGAGTCCATGATGTCACTTTATGTCTAAACTCTTCCCCATCCCCCCGACCCATGCCCTGCTCCATCCAGAACAGAAAGAGGCCATGCTAACTTGATGGAATTAAAAAATACCAAAAACCACACAAAAGAATGCATTTCTGGGTGTAGTGCTCATCTGCTAAATATGAAATTTTTTTCCCTGAGTGAGTCTTCCACAAACAAGGTCAGTCCGAAAGCCGACACTACCTTAGCCAGGGAGGGGCAATGGCGCCATTAAAAACTCTTGCCAGTGGTTACCTCAGACAATTTAAATACAAAACTGGTGCTTGTGTTTATTTAAAGTTATTGGCATTGGGCTCATTCCCGGTAGACAAAGATTATCTTGTTTACGGCAGCATCCAGATGATGGACAAGACTCTGTATAATATAAATCCAGCTATGCAAGGGGGAGGGGACTGTTAGCATAAACAACTTCCCTCAAGCAAAACAAATCCTGCCAAAGCTCAAGCTGGAATTCATTTATTATACAGCTTCGACTTGACTTATTTCAACATTAAACAACTGCAAAAGCAGAGGGGTAAAACCGATGTCCGAGGGCAAGACAAGCCTGTCCTTTTGACTTCTAGCATGTTTTGCAGACGGTGTCTCTTTCTGGCTTTGTTGTGGTGTAGTTTTCTCTTCCCTTCAGACACTGTCCCTCCTGTCACTTCGCAGGAGGTGTGGCTGTGGGCCCTGTGTGCCTAGATGATAGGCAAGGAGGGGCGAGGGGCCACCCAGGGCCACCAATGTCCTTTCAAAAACACTTGGCCTGGCAGGTAAACCTGGACTTGGGAACCTTAGTGAGGTTAACAACACAGAGGCAGATAGTAGGACTTCAGGGTAAATACACAGAGCTCTCTGGGGCCAGTGCTTGGCCGTGAGCTCTGCCCGCTTCTGATTTTGACTTGCCTAGAAGGGGAGGCTGGGCCCTGAGAGACTCCATCCTGCAAAATCCATCCCTCCCACACGGGCTCTCCCCAGGGCCGCTTGAGCATCCTCATGCCATGGCTGCTGGCTTCCCCTAGAACAAGCAATCCAGGGAGAAAAAGAGGAGGAGGAAGCCACAAAGTCTTCTGTGACCTGCAATTGGAAGTCCCACAGTTACTGCTCCCACATTCTAGTCCTTAGAAGCCAGTCACCAAGTCCAGCGTACACTCAGTGTGAGGGAAATTTGAAGGGAGGAGGATCAAAGAACTTGTGGACATATTTTTAAACCACCACAGTCTGCTTCATTCTTTCCCTCCTGTGACAACAGTCACTTTACAGCCATCTGCCCCCTTGACTGTAGCCAGAGCCCACGTGTGAAGCTCCGGATCGATCTTGCCGCCCACCGTCTGTGCTTCCGCACCTGGGCAGCGGAGCCCTGACAGAGACGATCCCACACAGAGGGGCCACTCGGGCCCTGGCTGGGCTCCTTCTGCTTCTGGACGTCTCCCTGACCCCAGGCAGCTCTCACGGCTGTTTCTTGGTGGCATGTCCAAAGTCCACCTCTCTCCTCAGTGCCACACCCCACTCAGCCCCCTCCCTCTCGGTGGCCATTTGCTCACAAGCGAATCTGTAGCATAAACCGACTTCCTCCCACCTCAGGGGAAAGGGACTTCATTCCTCCTTGTATTCAGGCTCCATCACTGTGGATCCAATTCACTACCTTCCAGAGGCCACCACAGGTTCTCCTCAGTTGCTCACCTTTCTCTCGGCTCCACTACCTTCATCCCCATCCTCACTACGAATGAATTCAGGTTTGTTCCAGCTTTTTTTTTTTTTAAGGCAAAAGCTAAGTAATAATCCATCCTTGGCCCAATATGGCTCTCCACACAAGACTCTCACACCCACCCTTCAGGAACCGTCTCATGTCTCCACACTCCACAGCTGAGCTTCTGGAAGGAGAGGTCTGCACTCCTGCTCTCTCCCTCCACCTTCCCACCACCACGCACCTGCCACTGTGGCACCCCGGCCTCTATGGCACGGTCCACTCTGCTCTCATTAGGCTGTCGGGGCCACCACATGGCCAAATCCACGGGCCCTGCATTGTCGCACGTGGTGTGGCTCTGTGCGGTCCTGGACACCCTGTGGATAGCTCCTTCCTTTTAGACACTCTCCCCGTCTCCTCTGGCTCCTCCCTGTCCCACCCTGCCTCCGGGAATGTTCTTGGTCTCTCTGTGGAATCTCACCAGACTGAAGCTTCGCCCTCATCCCGACGCCCCCCAGCTGTTCTCCTGGCCCAGCACTTGCTCAGGAGCTCAGACGTTGCCCGGCTGCCCTTGGCCCTGCTCCCACCTGGACGTCATGCGAACCTTAACCTCAGCACTGATCGCATTCCCTCCCAAACCGGGTTCCCCGACTGCATTTCCTGCTTCAAAGGTGGCATCCTTTCCCATCCGATCACTCAGGGCAGAACCTGGGAGCCTTCCATCTTTCCCCAAATGCGACCAGCCAATTAATGAAATCGGAAAACAAAACAACAATTTAAAAAATGGGCTGAGGCCAGGATTCACAGCCGCCTCTGCCACCTCCCTCCCTGCTGACTGGGACAAGGCCCCCAACCGCTCTGTGCCTCCGTTTCCTCATTTTTCTGGTAATTTATTTTACAAAAGTATCAGTCCAAGAAGGATTGGAAACAAAACAAAGTGAGCAGGTAAGGCCCTGCACACCACAGATGCTTCCAGAAGCACCGCCCAGGTCAGGTTCTCCTCGACTCCTCACTGGTTTGCTGACTCCACTCTCCTCACTCCCAGCCCATTTCTCAACCTGTGGCCACAGCCATCTTCCTCAAGAGCAAGTCTAACTTTGTGCCTGTCTTGTGCAAAGTTTTTTAGTCGTTTTTGGCTTGCTTCAAGAAAAATCTTGCACTCCTTAGCTGGGCACACAGGGACTCTGGGGTCCAGCCCCTGCCCCTTCCCTGGGTGCACCTGCCATTACCACAAGCATTCCCAGGCCCCACACCGCCTTGCCTGGCACTTGCTGCCCTTTGGCTTGCAATGCCTTTGCTTGTCGGCCAAAGGCCACCTCTTCCAGGAAGGCTTCCCTGAATGTCTAAGCTTCACTGTCAGAGCTCTTCCCACATGAATCTCCTTTGCTTAAGGCAAATTTAAGAATTTAAGAAGCTGTAAGAGTTCAGGCATTTGATGGGCACTGACAGGGAAACTTTAGGCAAGCGGGTTCCTGGATACTCCTCAAATGAGGCCTGGAAGGTCCTCTGGCCACTTGCGATGTGTTTCTGTGTCTTCCATGTACACTTCCGCTTTCCTCCCCCAGCCACACTTGCAAACAGGAGCAATCCTGGTGTCCTTCAGAGCCACACAGGCAGCTAGCTGCTGGTATCAGACAAGAGGGCTGGAGGCGAACCCTCTGGGGACCAGCAGCAGGACCCCTCCTATCCTTGCCCTTCTTTCTGCGTGTGGTGTGGAGGCAGCAGCAGTCCCCGGCCCTCAGGCTCACGAAGACTGATGTCTTCTCTTTCAACCTGGGGGAACACAGGCTTCCCAGGGAGCTGGTAGTGACAACACTGAGCACTTGGCCGAGAGCTCACGTAAATCCCAGTGCAGACCATGGGCCCTTCTCCTGCTGCTGGTGTCCCTGCATGGGATGGACAATGGTCACGTTGGCCCCATGAGCCCTGCGTTTCCCACCTTTCATCCCGGGGTGAAATGACCACTCACTTCCTGCCAGGTGCTGGGCCAGACTCTGCACTGGACACCTGGATTCAAAATGTCTACCCAAACCCCCAAATAAATTGTTTTTTAAAAATCTGCCAAATGACAACTGCAGACAGAAAGGGGCACCTCCTTTTATTTTGTGACAGATACAAAAAAGGATAGTACTGTTCCAAGGTCCAGCTCTTCCTTCCTGGATACCTAGTTCCCAGCCTCCTGGTAGTGATGGTTTTGTCTTTGCTTGTTTTTTGTTTTTGTAAACAGCAAAAGAATCTTTACATAGACCCAAGGTAGAAATTAAGAATTATTTATGGTTTCTTGCAATCTTCCTATGTACAATATATCAGATTCAAACTAGAAATTATGTCTGGGCCCAAATCCTACTTGAAACAGTTTCTTGTGGTTCATATCAATGACTGGTGACTGGTGGGTTTACACAAACAAATGAATATTATAATTTGGCGGATAAGCAAATAAATTACTTTTATAGGATTTAAGCCCTTTCCACAAACGCTTTGATTGACCCAAGGAGATGCCCACGCATATAGGTTGCTAAATCACCAACACACAACCCTTGAGGCCTGGTTCTTGGATTAAACAGGACGCTGGGCCAGGCCTCTGCACATTTCCTGTTTAAACGGGGAAATATAAAATGCTTGATCAGTAGAGAGATTGATTGTTGACATTTTTAAGCCAGCTGGGAGCCTTGAGAATTTGATATTTGACCTACATACAAGGGGATGGACCTTTTCACAGGCTATTAAGTGCCAGGTGGAGTTTGCAGGGGACAATGGCATTTTAGAGGTGACCAGCCTTGTGTCTGGCCACACAGAAGCTTTCTCTGCCTCTGCCAGCCCCGGGCTCTTGGAGAGATGTCTGCTGGCTTAAATTAATGAAAGCTATGAGTGACGCTTTTGAATTTTTTTATCTCTGGAGCGTTACTGAGAGATGAAAATGCTCCCAGAGGACAACTCTCAAAGCAGAAGGGCTGTGTCTGAATAATACCCAAAGAAATCCACCAGGGAGGTGTATGGTGGGGACAAACAGGCCAGCTGCAGCCACAGCCATTTCGTCGCCGGTCTGCACGAGAAATGCTCTCTGGAGGACCTGTCACTGGCACAAACGCTGTGAGGCGACAGAAGGCTGCGGAAATGAGAGGTGTAGCTTCCAGTTTAGCCAAGCGGGGGGCTTGTCACGCCCAGCTCCAGCTGCCCAAGGTGAAATGGATCTGCTATTTCCTGAATGTTTCCGGTGATAGATATGGAAGTGACATTTCGGATCCAGGGTCGCTGGCTTTTCCTCAATGAAAGGAAGTATGTGGGGTGCTGACCTGGGGGCTCTGGGTGAGCATGGAAGGTTCCCAGTGTGGAAGGCGGGGCGGGGATACCAAGCCCACAGCCTGGAGGCTTTGAGGAATGGGGATGTGTCAGTGGCCACCCCTCCCTGCCCGCAGGGCTTAGATGGATCATCTGTCTAAAGTGCCCATGACATGCCACTGACAGGTTGGGGATTGCGACAAATTTTTCTACCTTTATTTGATTCCAGTGTTGGCCAAAGAAAGTTGGATTTAATAAAAAAAAAAAAAAAGTGGTGGGAATGTCTGGGTGTTGTTAGCACAGACTTGAGGCGGCCAGCCTGCCTCTCCTGGGATGTGCCCAGCTGACTGGGCTGGGGTCAGGTCTGCAGTGCCCAGGGTCAGGTTTGTGTTACTGCTGAGCCGAACCAGGCAGTGGGTCCCTAGGAGTGAAGGGCAGCAAAGAGGGCTCAGAGATCTGCCCACTTACCTTTATTTGCAAACAGTATGTAAACACATACGCAGGCTGGTTGCCGCCCCCAGGGGCCTGGCGCATTGCTAGCCCATCCCCTGCATCCTGGTGCTTGGTCGCCCCAGCTTTATAGCATTTGGAAAGCAACATGATTGGAGCGGGCTGTGGACTTCACTGAGGCCGGGAAATTATTTTCTTTTGGATTTGGGCCCTCCTCTGCTTGTTGGGAAAGGGACGGAGTTTGTTCTGGCTGAGCACCAGCAGCAGATACGTCACTCTGGTTACTTTGGATGCCTCCAGCACCCAGCACAGACCTCTGGGTGCCCTTGGTGTACAAGGAACAATTCCTTGCTCAAGTGTTACCTCCTTAGAGAGAACTTCCTGACCTTAAAAATGAGCCCCCCAAACCCAAACAAACAACCCATTCTGGTCTATTTCACTCATACCACTTAACTCTATCTGGACATATTTATTTCTTGGCTTGTTTATTATCTCTTTCCACTAGATGGTGGGGTCCTTGAGTGCAAGGACCTGTGTGCATGGACATTGCTCTATGCCCAACATCTGAAACAGTGCATGAAATACCGTAGGGGCTCAAAAAATGCAAAATGAATAAATGTGCTTTAAAATGTACCTGGGATTTGTTTTAAACAAATATGGTAAGATGCACAAACACAGAAATGACTGTCATGAAGGAGAAGTGTTTTATACTCACAGATCCCTGGAAATGGGAGGCAGTTCGTGCCACAAAGGGCCCCGAGAGGAAGCACCAGGGTTGGCAAGAGGCCAGAGAAGAGGAAGGCGGGGCAGAGCCTTGACTGTGGTTCCACCGGAAGGAATGAATGAGGCAGGGTATGCAACTTAGCAGGCAGAGGGGCAGATAGTTGGAATCATTTTGCTAGGCTCTGGGTTGTACTGTGGTCTCTAGTTGTCCTGTGATTAGGGCAGAGGAATATTGCCTCCTGCAAATATAAAAGCCAGTTAGAGGAGGTGGCTGGGAGTTTTGGCTCTGGATTGGTTAGTCTGCATGGCAAAGGTGCTCATAGGCAAGCTGTTTGCTATCTGCAAGAATTAGCTAACTCTCGGTGGGGCATGGGGGAGTCCTTCCCTGGGTCCACAAGGCCCTGGGGTCAAAGCATCATAAAATCTATAAAATTAAAAACATGATCCATACCAAATGACTCTTTGGTATGTGCAGAAATGTAAAAGTCGTGGGTGCAGATGTTTAGACAAATGTGAGAACCAAACAGACCTGAAGTGAGCTAAGACAATTTGGTATATCACTCCATTTCCATTGGTCCTGGAGTCCACATGTGTCCTGTGGGTGGTTTTGCCAAGGAATTCTCAGTGGGAAACAACCCCCTCTGACATCTCCCAAAACTTTTTATTGGGGTATAACACACATGCAGAGAATCGCGTCTCTTACAAGAGCAGAGCTCATGAATGTTCACAAACTGAACACACCCAGGAAACCAACACCCAGATCAAGAAACCAACGGCAGCAACAGGCAGAGGCCTTCTTGTGTCACCTTGATTTCCAGTGGCAAACATCATCTTAGCTTCTAATGGCATACGTTAGTTTTGTCCGATTTTTACCTTCCTATAAATGAGTTCAAATTGTATCTAGTTTATTGTATTCAAAGTATATTTGTAAAAATCACCCACAATATGAATTTGTTGCTGTATAGTATCTTACTGTGTGAAAACATCACAGCTTATTTAGCCATTTAAATGTCAAGGTGCATTTGGGAAATTTCTGGTTTGGAACTATGACCTCTTCACTGATTTTTTTGCCCACTGGTCTGTGTCAGAGTCTTTTAGCTGCAAGCAATAGAACTTCCTGTGGACAACCTGATTCCTACAGGTAGACTTACCGGAACCACTGTAAGGAGCTCATAGAACAGAAGGAAAAGATGGGAATCATGGCCCCCTTACTAGTGGATCCTGGCGGCAAGAACTTGAGGACAGCTTCTGTGCCATGGAATAGTAAGTGGTTCTACCTGCCCAGAGCAGGGTTCTTACCTCTGCTGTTTGGGACCCTAGTGGGCCCCAGGAATTTTAGAGTGTGGCATGGAAAAAAAAAAAAGACCTGCGGCTCATTCAGTTGGAAAACTGGTTTAAATAGGTTACACTTCTCAGGACCTTTCATATGAGAGAGCATATTTTAACCTTACAGGAAAGGGATATTTCCTAAACTTGACATTTTTTTTTTCATAAAGCATCTACTTATGTTTCAAGGGCTGTAGTATTCCAAGGAACGCAGCTTTGGAAATGCTGGTCCAAAATAGAGTGTGAATGAAGTGAAGTAGTGGAAAAAACATTTTGGCCTGAGTTATAAATGCAAAGATATGGATTAGGGTTTTTTTTCTAGAAAACAAGAAACTTTGAAAATAGACGATCAGTGCTACACTTCGAGAATATTAATAACAGTCCAGCAAGTGTAATAACATACTTTTGTGTAAGTTTTACAGTTTACAGTGGACCTTCCCATACATAACCTCAATTAGTTCTGAGGGGTGGGCGTTATTAGCCCAGATTACAAAATTGATCACTGATGCAAGGTGCTCTTAGAAAGCTACCCCCACTCCCCCACACATGGAAAAATTGCCTTCCATGAAACTTAGGAACCAGGGGGCCGCACGGCAGGACGCGGGCAAGCCAGGGACATCTACACAGCCGCTCCCCATCCTCCCACCACCGCCTGGGCTCCGTCCCCACCCCCGCGGAAAAACTGAAAATTGTCTTGGATGAAACCGATCCCTGGTGCCAAAAATTGGGGACCGCTGATTTAAATCATGGGTGTGGATGGGCTCGCCTGGGAGAGAACGTGGAGTAGAAAGAATAGAAGGCCGAGGAATGGGCTTGGAGGATGTGGACATAGAACACGTAGTGAAGGTGAACCTGCAAAGAATTCTGAGAAAGAGAAGCCAGAGACATTTGAGGAAAGCCAGCAAAATACTGAGATACAGGAGCCAAGGCAAGCTGGTGCCTCAGAAGGGGCAGGTCAGCAGCCTTAGCAACCAGGGCCGCCGGTGAGTCGGGATGCGCGGCCGGCTCAGCCCTCCCTGCGCAAACGCGCCCCCCGCGCCGCGGGCTGCGGCCTGGAGCTGCCGGCGCCTCCAGCGGGGCTCAGCCTCGAGCCAGGGCCGCCCCCAGCCCGCGACTGGGCAGAGCCGCTGCACAGGGGCCACCAGTTCTGGCCAGCGTGGTGAGGCAGCGCGCTCCTCCTCCCCTCCCCTGCGCCCCTCCTGTCTGCTTCCCTGGGCCAGGCCGCGCCAGCCGTGGGGCGGGTGGGGGGCGCTCCTTGCCGCGCCTCCTGCTCTTCCACTTCACCTGCACAGGGCTTACCCCTAGTAAGTCGCATCGCGCCTCCAAATCCATCTCTGATCTGCTTCCGGGAGGACTTGCAGAGACACAGTGGCGCTGCAGGGATGCAGGTGAGGGGTGAGGAGAGCAGGGCTGGAGGGACCCACACGGTGCAGCTGCGCCAGCAGCCTGTGGCCGTGAGTCCAGGCTGGTCCGCGGGACTCTGGAGCGTGAGGGGTGGCCAGAGCTCTCCGCCCCAACCTAGGGAGCTTGGTGTCCACACCCCTGCACCTGGGAGCTCTGGGTATCAGTCCCACACCCCTACCCTGCCTGGTGGCTCTTAACCAGAGATGATCGCAGCAGTTCTACTCCATTTCGGGATGGGCAGTGACCCAGAGTGGCCACTTTTAGGGGGCTTCCTCCCTCACCCTGGCTCCCTGACCTCTCTGGTGGCTCTTTTCTAATACATCACTCGCGGACGAATCCTTGTCTCAGGGACTGCCTCTGGAATGACCTAGGCGGAGGACGCTCAGAGCAAAAGCTGGTGCGCGCATGCGCAGGGCTGTGTGCATGGGGTGTGGTGTGAGGCACGTGGTGTGGGTGCATGTGCTAAAAGCAAGCTGACATTACTAAGCTCAGGGTGTGAAGTAGAAATGCTGAGGCTCACTGTGAAGTCAGCCAGTCTGAGCCGCCTTTTGTTGCTGAGGACGGTTCATCTCTCTGAGCGATGAATGTCCCAGAACAGCTGACCCTGCAGGGATTGGGGGAGACTCTCCCACTCCCTCCCACAGCTTTGTATCACCCGCCACCCCAGGCGTCCCCTCTCTTCCTTCCCTTTCTGCCCCGTGCAGTTATTAAGCTCCAAACCCACGGCTCTCTGTCCTGTGCGGTGCTGGTGCCAGCAGCACTGCGACCCCTCCCCTGGGCTGGCGTGCTCCGGTCCGGCTCTGCCTCGGGCGGCCCTCTGCACACGCTGGAGCCTGTTTCTGTCAGCACCGCCCCAGCAACACCTGCGACCCCAACAGTGGCGCCGTTTCCAGCTTTATAGTTTGCTTCCCTCACTCCCAGAACCAGCCTCAACCCCTCCTGCAGAGAGACCAGCTCTGGCTGGCTGGCATGTCCGTCTTGGAGATTTGCGTCCCGCTCTCCGACAGGCCCCGCGTCAGCCAGGCCTGAGGGCTGCTTCCATCTCCACAGGGCCCCTCCCTTCTCCACGTGCTGGGACCTGGGCTCTCAAAATGCCCATGACTTCTCTTTGTTCCTTAGGGACCGTAGCTGCTTCAGTCAGTTACTATATCTGATCCCTTCCTCCTTTTCAGTCCTCCAATACTGTTCAACCAACTATATTAGATTCTCTCTGTTAAACTAAGGGGTAAGGTGGGTCTTTCTGACTGGAGCCTATAAGACCTTCATCTCTCTTCATCTCTCTCCCCAGTTATCTCAGAGGTCTTTTAACATCGTGCACAGTTCCTTGCAACTTGAAAAGTAAATCCAAATCATCAGTTTTAAAACTCTATTCTTATTGAAGATTACTGGTGGAAATAGCAATGCAAACAAAATGAAAATGCAACAATGGTTAAGACTGAGTTTCAACAGAAGAATCAAATCATCCTGACAAAATTTAAATTGGCAAAATTTGACTTTGGGAAATTTTTTCAGGGGAATAACATGGTCAGATGTGTGGTGGGCTTTGGGTGTATTCTGGCTGTTCAGTGTCCCCATGTGCTACTCCTGGTGACAGCCCCAGTCTCACCTCTCCACCACTTCAGGCCATGAGATTTAGAGGGAGCTGCTCTCCCCAGCTCTGGGGTAACTGCCTCTTTCCTGTAGGACTTGGCAGCCAAAGCACACCAGAGGAGCTTCTGCTGCCACTGGGGCACTGCAGCACAGTCTGAGAATGAAGCCAAC
>CAUYPO010104139.1:0-20511 GCA_963574435.1 Cheirogaleus major
GCGAGAGAGACCCTGTACCTCACCCCCACAAAAAGAAATTTCTGTTCTTTATCAATTACGCCGTCTGTGGTATTTTGTTAAAGCAGCACAAACGGACTAAGACAGTGCTGTTTAAGGATACAGAAACAGTGAGATGTGCAATGTTTGGGGGATGGTCACGCTTGAAGCTCTGACTCGAGGGGGGAGTGAGGGCATGGGCATATACGTAACCTTAACATTTGTGCCCCCATAATATGCTGAAATAAAAAAAAATGTTATTTCTTTGGACACATAATGGTATCACTGACTTTTGATTCCTTTTGGAAATGTATTCATTCTCATCTTCTTATTAATCTGTCAGTGATTATTCCTGATTTTAAGATAACAAAAATTCAAGTTCAAATTGTTTCTAAATCTAAAGTTTTTGACATCTCAAAGTATCTTCAAACATTCTCATAGGAATTTAAATATTTTTCCAAAACACTTTTATAAACCTAATGAATATGATAATGTCATTTAGTTTATAATATAGCTTTAGACAGAAGTGGGGAGAGATGGGTTAGTAATTTTACAGATTAATCTACATGATGTGGTAGGATAAAGAAGGTTGGAAATCATTAGATTAAAATATGATCTGAAAAACAAGAAAAAGGCCAAGATTAGTGGATTAAGCTATTCAAGGAGTTACCCAATGTTTAAACATGATTATTATATATTCCTCTACTTTTCATCTATATTTTAAATATATATATAGTAATTCTATGCTTAGAAAAAAAGAAAAATCAATATATTTTAAATATACACACACATATACACGTACATCATATGATAGTCCAATGAGATGACAAGACTGATTGAATATTGATTGCAGTGATAAAATTCAAAATCAAAGCTAAATATAGCTATTTCGTCTCACCACACATTTTTTTTACTTAAATGCCAGTGAGATTCATGAAAAAATGAAAATTCAATGTAAATTACACACTCCATTTTAATTATTTATATTTAAACATACCTGTATAAGTATGAGGAAATTAGAGAAATAGAATAGGAACTTAAGAAGTTAAAAGTACATAAAGTAAACAGGCATTTGAACAACAGGAGCTTTAGTTTCACATTTAAAAGCATAGAAAAAATGAATACTAATGCATAATTCAAAGAAATAAGTGTACAATCACTAAGCAATCCGATAGTGAACGTTACTAGAATAATTGACTACATTTCTTCCCTGTGATAAATTCTTAATAATGTGATTCCATTTTAACCAAAAAGTTGTTTTGATGATACTTCACTCTAGAAATATCAGTTAAACTGAGCATTAGCTCAACATTAAGCAATATATTGAACCAGAAATGTTATTCTTTTCCATTCAATAACATATTTTGATTTACTTTGGTTGTAGTAGGGTTATATTTTTATCATTTTTATATATAGTAACTTTAAACTTTCACTTCTAAAATAGAGTTATAAACATTTTATTTCCTAGTATAGCAGACATAAAATAAAAACTCTTTAGTAAAAAGACTAAGTGCTAATGTGTATACATGTATGTATATAAGTATATATGTTTGAGTGTGTATCCCATATAAAAATATATATAATTTGTCCACATAAGAAAAAAATATTTTTTATTTTTCAGATTCAGAATTTTTTGACAGATATTAACTATTATAATCTGATATTTTTTATTGTTTAATACACTATACCTTCTCTAGCAAAAATAAAAATGTCTTACATTAATTATATTAGCAGGAAAAACCTTATAAAATTCTCATTTAACTGAAATATCATTATAGATTTTAATATACTGATAGTATATTTCCCTATAAGTTTGTAGAACTAAGTAGACATAGCCATAATAATATTTGCAAGTACCCTTATTTCCAAAAATCAAAAGTAGTCCTAAAAATCATTGCATAAACTTGAGCCTGTCAAATTATGTTATCTTCCAGTGTGAAATACTGCTTCTAGAGATAATATGTGTAGCAGACATCTATGTACTGCCTTGTCTTGCCATTAAGTTTCTGTGGCATCTATTGTAGTATATATTCAGTCAACCCCTAAATTTTGAAATCACATTTTCTTATCTGTCAAATGACTAGTGTCAAATCTTAGTGCTCATATGTTCAACAATGAAATACATAAATCAGATAAAATCTTGTCAAGTAAAAATATTTCCAATAACTATAGGTCCTATTTTTGAAAAATTGTATGTAGTATCAGACTAAACTCTTTTCTCTCTGAATACTATGCATCAGATTCTGAAAAATGGACATTTTCAGGGGTATTTATCAAAGTTGGGTTTTTTCCTGCCAAATAAGTAAAGTATACAATTAAAACATATATATCCTCTTAAATTAGTGGCTTACCAATCTAGAGTCTACATTTTTAACAATGAAAATATAATTTCTTCATTGTCAATAGAAAATGAAGAAACTTGGAAGCCATTGCTAGTGGGCTGAAGAACCACCTAGTGAAACTTTACATCCACTGTGCTCTATTTTCTTCCATTGGATGTTCCCATGTTTATATTCCCTATATTTTATCTACATGGAAGTAAACAGAGAAGGAAAACAATGAGTTGGTGGGCTTCTTATCAGGCTTTTCAGTGTATATTCTGTAGGTATGTTGCCCAGAAATGTTCATTTTTGTCAGGTGCTACATTGTGCTCACAGAAGTCCTTTTCCTCCATTGCTGTCAGTAAAAAGTAGTAGAGAAGGGTGGTGGTTGTGTGGAAAAAATTACAAATGCATGATCTACATGAACCATAGCATAAAAGCTACATTTTATTTTTAAAGTCATCAGCAACCCCCATGACCAACCAACCTCCACTCTTACACTTCACTGCTTTCTTTATCATCATTCAGGGGCCACTCTAGCCTGCCCTAAGCATGAGCCAGAGAGGCTGAAGAAGGCTCTTTCTTTCTTCTACTTTCAGATGCCATCCCATCCTGGTACTGACAGCTATGTCTTTCTCCGTACGAACTTATATCATCCAAGATGCTAAATTTGTTTGTGAGCTCCATCCCAGATCAGACTCCTAGGAACAGTAACATTGAGAGATTTTTTTTACTGTGTAGAAACTTTTTCAATAATAATTACTTGATGTTCTAATTTTCCCTTTTCTTCTGGTATTTATTGGTCTCATACTGGAAAAGCCTCAAATATAGGTGGGAAAGACAATAAGTAGAAAACCCTTAAGGAACATGTATTAATAACTGGCATCACAAATGTACTATGTGACGAGTTGTCCAGGTAAATGAGAAAATGAGAGGGTATACAAAGATCTGAAGTAGACAATTATGGGAAAAGAAGACAGGGATGAGTGAATGTGGAAGAGGAGAAAGAGACCCTGGTGTAATCCTGGAGTCAGCCTGGCTACATCATGACGAAGGACACTAAACCTGGATGAACAAAGACTTCAATAGTAGCTGCCTTCCACAGGTGGTGCTTTGGTCATGTTATCCATTGTCAGTCTTTCTTCCTTTCTCCTACCCTAGAATCTTTGCCAAGTGATCACTGTTTTTTCATACCTCTTCCAACTACTCTAGTTCTACTATTTTTTAAAAATCTTATTTTAGTAGAATTTAACCAATAACTGCTATTCCTTTTAATCCTTTTGCCTTTTCTGTAAAATGAAGACATTAACAGAGAAAACATTTCAACTTTTGTGGATCAAACATGTATTAATACACAAGTAAAGTTATAATTCAATACTAGCTATATATCCTGGGACAAGTTACGTAACCTCTTTATACCTCAGTTTCTACATCTGTAAAGTAGGAATTTTAATATTTACCACACAGAATTTTTGTGAGCATTAATGAAATAAAGTATGTAAAGATATTTGAGCTGTTTTTGAGACATACTAAGGACTTAATGAATTATAAATTATATTATTAAAATATCTGGAGGAAATAATATAAGAAAGCGCTGGCCAAGGGTCAAATATTTTATATGTAAATATATATGTTTTCTATTATTTTTAAAAGGTATCATTTAACATTGTATTACTAATATCAGATGTTACAAAAATTTTTGCATAAAAATTTTGTATAAAATATTTTATACAGATTTAGAATAAAAATACAGAGTTTTTGAATTTACTTATGGATTCCTTTAAGGCAATGTTTCTTAACTTGGGGTCAGGATCATACATTGCTTGAAAATCTGAAAAAGTATGTGAAATTATTCCAGATAGATACATATGTGTACAACTTTATTTACATGAACTTGGAATTCACAGAACCTGTGGTTCCCATTTATGAAAATCACAGGATTCCCTGACCCAAGGTCTAGGACTGTAGTTTCAAAGGCAAGAAAGTAAATTATAAATTTTGGATTCAAGTTTACTTTCTAAAGATGTCGTTTTGTTTTTATTCAAGAAAACTGACTTTATCTCACAGGTATTAAGTATTTTCATTAAAATTGAAAGCTGAAAAGGATTATTTCCAATTCCAACTCTAACATCTGTATTCTTATGAAATAATCAACTTCTCCAATTCTTTTGAAATATGAGACCATTTTCTCCCATTTGATGATCCTGGCATGAATGGCATGATTCAGCAGCACTCACTAAGGAAGTCTATCTTCCCCTGACTCAGGCCTTTTAAATTGGGACAACACACAGGGGGCAGGAACCAAAAATAGAAAGGACAAGCGGCTTGCTCTCAGAGACTAAGAAAATAAATAAATGAGAACATAATTGCATATTGGTGGTAGCCTTGGTTTGAGGGGCTCTGACTCAGGGTAGACACCATTTTGTCTCTTTTTGTCTTTTAGATCTTCATATTTTTATCCTTGACCCCTGGTCTTTAAAATTGGTGGTAGTCAGATTTTCTTATTTGTCTTGATTCTAGTTTTCTATTACTATGTAACAAATTACCCCAAAGCTTAGTGGCTTAATTTTATTATATGTCCTGATTCTGTAGGTCAGGAATTTAGGCAGGACTCAGCAGGTGATTCCTCTGATCCATAAGATCACCATTCCATGGTATTTGGCTGACAGTTGGGCTGGTCTGGGGGACCCAAGATGGCTTTACTTACATGTCTGGCATCTTGATGTTATGGTTGAAAAGCTGGGCTGCTGTGGAATGGTCAACCGAAATGTTTATCTGTGGCCTCTCCAGCACAGTGAACTCAGGGTACTCATAACTTTCAAGGAAAGTGCTTTTAAGTTGGCTTCACATGGGCCAAAGCTTGGCAGAAGCTGCAAGAATTCTTATGAGCTAGTCTTTTGAATTCTAGAATGACTCAAATTCAAAGAGAGGGGTTTCCAACCCCATCATTCAAAGGGAGAACAGCAAACCATTTGGTTAATCATTCTTAGTTCATTACACATTAACATTTTTGGTCCTAAAATAGCTTGTATTTATAAGCTAGCTATATGTATTTACTTATTTTAGTTGTTTTGTTTGTTTGTTTTGTCCCCATCTTAGACAACTTTTCCATTTTGTTTAATAAATATGCTTTATTTGAATAGTTTACTGAAAAAATATGTACTGTTTGGGTTAATTTATTCTGAATTAGCATAAATGATATTGAGTTATATATCTAATTATTTTTCTTTTCTTTATTACACAATCTTACACTGTTAAAATTAATTCCTTGTACCTAAGTGCACATCTATGTGCTGCAAAGTATTCAGTAGTGGAAATCCACTGCATTTTAACTATTTACCCTTCCTATGATGGTTACCCAGAGTAGCTCAAAATCTGCTACCATTAATTTATTAAATTTTCCACAAATAATATCAAGAATGTACTGTGTAGGCACTGTTCTAGGTATAAGAACATACATATTCTTATGGACTTACATAAGAATGGGGAGAGAGGATTTATATGCAGGATAAAAATTTCTGGGTCATAGAATTTTGTCAGGTGGTTTTCAGCATCCCAGCAAATATCATCTGTCAGATGTCTACTAAATTTGTCCATGATTTTTTTTATTAAACAACATTCATTTTTTAAGATTTTAATTATTTATTCAATTTGAGATATATAATATATTTATATAGTTTAAATATAACAATATAATAAAATCAATATTTAGAAATCTTAATCCCATCCTATCTCCATCTACTCTACTCTTCCCATACCTTGTATCCTTTCTTCTGTATCCTTCCAATGAGAAAGCCTTGATTTCCATGTAATCAAATTAGTTATATTCTTTTGCCTTTTGTCTTACACTCTTGAAGTCTTTTAGAACATGTTTCGTAGTTTTTCTTAGTTACTTTTAACATTTTGGTTCTTCACCTTCTTATTATTAGGTATTTTATTGTCTTAAATAATTTCAGCTGTCTTGTTCTTATTACCTTTTAAGTTATATGCAAAGGGTATAATTCTGTTTTATTATTTTTTAATAAATTCTGATCTTTGTTCTCTGGAGGTTATTGAGCAGTACGGCACGTGAAGATTTTGTATATTTACACTGTGATACTTAAAATGACTAATTTTGAGACGCTTTTTGTGTGTTAGCAAATGCTACTTCAAAATCTTTTGTGCAGTTTTGGTCTGTGGGGACAAGGTAGATTGATTTTCATTAGAAGTCCATGGTCTTCCTGCAAGGAAAAAACCAATTCTCTTCCAAGTTCCAGATTTAAGGGGTTAAAGGGTGGCCACAAGAAAGTAGGCTGCAGAGAAAATAGGAAGGGCCGGTGGGCCAATCCTGACACTAAATCAGAAAAGGTGGAAATAGATGGAGTGGTTCTGGTGCACAAAGCACAAGATAAGGCCACCAATTGTAGGTGAGAGCCTCTAGGACATGATGCTCCCGAGGTGTAATGTGATCACTTGGCACTAGCAGGTGGGTCTAACAGGTGGGAATACTTCAGCCCTGCCACAATGCTCTGGACATGGTCTCTAGAAGCTCCAGATGTAGTGAGTGTTTTCCAATGAAGAGACTCAACCTTATTTGTAAGATGCTTCACCTTTTTAAAGGATTTGCTTAATTTTCATTTCTCTCTGTTCATGAGAGACCCAGGCTCCATTCCTTCCTGAGTTCTGTACATGGTGGCATTGTTCTATGGTAGTCAGGATCTCTACCATCTCGTCTCCATGAAGCCAAACCCTGGAGCATACCAGTTCCCAGTGGGCATCTCTGAGTGAGGAAATCTCAAGTGCTTCATATCAGAGAGCCATGGCCAAGTTGAACAGGAATAGCTAAGCCTGAGAAATGCGCCAGACCATCCTCATAGGAGAGGCAGATACCACCTGGAAGTTTATGGCCATCCCAAACCGAAAGCTTTGCTCCTGCCCTCAATGTGAGACAATTATTCAAAGCCATCTTAAGCTCAGTAACCAGAATTCTCCACCACTTCCACATTAAACGAACTAAGTCTGGCTCCTCCAGAATAAGGCTCTCAAATACACTAAAATATATGAATGTAAATAAAGTGAGGCTTTGGAATAGGATAGATCTTGCTACCACTGGCACTGGAATTTAAATTTTATGATCTGGGAACTGAGTTACATCATTTGTACTTTATACTTGTATTAATCCTGTATCTCCTAGTAATATGTATTTATAATTTGTTTTTTAAACTTTCTGTAACTTATTTTTAAAAATAAGTATTTCCTTTTAATTATGTATATATTCCACTTTTTAGTTTTACTTTTTCAATATGGTATATAAATAGCTAAGGCATATAGGGATCAGCTGTGCAGATAACGTATTCTTTATGGTAGTTCTCAGACCCCATCCACAAAAATGAGCATCACCTGGGAACTTATTAGAAACAAACTCTGAGACTGGGGCCCAGGAAGCTGTGTTTAATAAGCCCACCAGGCGATTCTAAAGTGCACTAAAGTTCGGGAACCACAGTTCTCACCCCTTTCTATGCAGCGTGCTTTGTCATTGTCTCAGCTTGTTAGTCATGCACAGTCTCGGGGCCCTTTCCAGGCCCACTATGTCAAAATCTGCATTTTAACAAGATCTCTGGTGATTCTCATGGACATGAAAGGTGAGTCTAATAAGAATTTGCTTGGTCTCATTTTTATCTCCTCTGGTTGGCTCTGTTATTGCCCTCTGGCCACTGTAATAAATACACAAGTTTTTCTAACATACAATTCTTTAATCTTAAAATCCCTAAGCTTCAAAATATGATTATTCTATATAGAAAGTGATTTCAAAAAAAAATACAAGACTCCCTGTTAAATTTAATGTCTGATCAATAACAAATAATATTTTTATGTAAGTATGTCCCATGTAATATTTGATACTTGGGAGATATTTATACTAATAAATTATCATTGATCTGATATTCAAATTTAACTGGGAATCCTGTATTTTTATTTGCTACTTCTGGAAATTCTACATAGATATCAAAATTCTCTTTTAGGAGAACGAGTAATTTCTGCCGACATCAAGACAAATATTTGCTTAGGAACTATCTTCTTACAAAACAATTTTTCAATTCCTTTTGGAAGAGATTGGAGCTGAAATTCTGGTATCTACCTTCTAATAAGCCAGCATCTATATCCCTTTTTATACCTATAAAAGATAAAATAGAGCTTAGCCTTCTTATCTTCAACAAGAACTGACCTTAGATACCCTAACACTTGTAAGAAGACCTAAAACTATGAAAAGGCCAAAAAAATCATCATATTTGGAAAATATTCTCCAACATATAAAAAATTAGTTTAAACTAATTCTCGGCAGTAGGTTAAATTTTTCACATGCTGAGGGTAGGTTTTGCAACTAAGCCACTCTAGCTTGTCCATCAATTGCCCTGCATTTGATACTCTCTCTGCTAGATTATTGCTAAAAGTCCCTCTGGTCTTAGGGGATAACTGGTAACTCTTGCTTAGACTTTTTTTTTTTAAGTTAAAATTACTTGCTATGTTCCGTGTTGGGGATTTGCAGTCAAATACAGGTTTAGTGCTAGAGGGGAACTAATTCACTAAGTGCTAGGTTGAATATTTTGATAAATTCTTTTTCTTTCTTTCCTTACTGGTTTTATCATATTTATATGCAGCTTCTGATCTTTTATGTAGCTGGAATTATTTTGTATGAATTCCTCTGAAACTTATTTTTTGTTCAATATTATGTTTTAGATATTCATCCACACTGATTCTTCTTCACTGCTGCAGAGTGTTCTATAGTATGACTTTTTCATAATTTATTTATCCCTGCTACCAATTATGGATACTTAGGTTGTCTTCAACTATTTGTTATTGCAAATGGTGCTGCTGTTATACCTTTTTTCATGTCTCCAGGTAAACAGATACAAGATATTCTTTGGGCTTGGTACTGAAAGTGTGATCCAAAGTCTAGTAGCATCAATGTCACCTGGAGCTTGTTAAAAATCCCCCATTCTACATCTACTGAATCAGAAGCCGCATTTCAATATAGCCTTTCATGGTTATTAAAGCCTGTGAACCACTAGCATGTGGCATTATACCTAGAGGTGGAATTGCTGGACAAGTTCAATTTCATAAGAAAAAGCTCAGTGTTTTTCTCAAGTTGCTGTGCCAATTTTTATTGTGGCCCACCACAAAGTTTCCCTTGCTCCAACATTTTCACCAACAATGACATCATCAGGCTTTAAAATAGTATAACATGGAAAATTTGGAAAGGGTGTTATTTTTATTATTTTTCTTACTTATCAATTCTATATATAAATACAATTGATGTTTACATATTAATCTTTTATGCAGCCATCTTATTCATGAGGTTGAGTGTCAATTATTTATTGACCATCAATATTTCTTCTTCTCTTAAAAGCATTTTCATAATTTTGTTCACTTTTAATTTGCATTTTATCTTTTTCTTATTGATTTCAAGCTATTCTTTATATATTCTGTATGCTATTTCTTTGTTGGTTAAAGGGGTTGAAAGCATTTCTACCCTGTTCATGGCTTGCAATTTTATTCTCATATTTATGATGTTGATTAACTGAAGTATGTTTTTTAATGTGGTCAAATTTATCAATTTCTTAGTGCTTATCAAGTTTTTATGTTTTGTTTTGCTTTGTTTGGTGTGCTTTGCCACTTTGATATCTATCCCTAGATGTCTACTCCTCCACATTTTTGGAAACAGAAAACATAGTGAAGTTCTTATACTACCATCCCCTCAGATCTCAGCTAATGAGTTCTGAGTGGAAAGAGCATAAACACAAGAAAAAAATAGCCAAATAGGAAAGAAAGATCACTTAATATAGATAGTCAAGGGATATGCACCCATCCTCAAAGCAAGCAGACACAATATCACCTAGGAACCCAGTAAAAAAAAATTTTAAAACACACTGTATATGCAGAGAGAATGACCAACACATGTTCAGTAGCCAGAAGGAAGTAAAGAGCTGGAGAGACTAGACAGACTTGTTGGCTTAAGCTAAAATATCCTAAAGTGGGGCAGATGTTAATCATCTCTCTCCCTAATATACATAAACAGCTGTTTTCTTTTTCTATCTTAACTGACTGGGCTGTGGTTAACAAGAATGGGGCTAGTCCAGGGATGAGGAACTTGCAGCCTTAAGGTCACACGTGGCTTTCTAGGTCCTTGAGTATGGCCTTTTGCCTAAATCCCAATTTTACAGAGCAAAATGTTCCCACCACTATGCTAGTCTGATTCCCAGCTTCATCATGCTCCTTCTCTGCTCCTTCTGAGTATCCAGGGACCAATGGTTTGGCTATTTATTTCTTGCTTCCAGAAGTCTCTGAAATGGATCTCAATAGGATATTAATTTTTCACTCAGACCACACTACACCATGAATCAAAAATTCAGACTTTATTCTACTCCCCATTTTACACTGGATTCAGTTGTGCTGTCCAATATAGCTTACCTGAAATTATACAGGTTCAAATATCAAAATGAAATATGTCCTAAATTTAAACAGTATAACACTCCCTCCCTTTACTAAGTTCCTACTAACTGGTTTTAAATGCCCTTCCCTTTGTAATAATGTAAATTCAAAGGTATTATTGTACAATTTATTTTCACAATTTATTATTTCCCTAGTCTCAGCTGGAAAAATGAGAAGAGCAAAAGATAATATGAAAAGAGTAGATTGGAGTCATTAACATACCTATATACTTTTTTGTTGTTATAAACATTATATGGACTTAAAAATTCTATCATAAATATTCCTTTTATAACATTCCCTGTATAACATTATACCATTTCCTTATTAAAATGCAATGCAAAATAAAACTCTAATCAAGGCATTTCTATACATGAAATAAAAGTAACACAAGCTTTTTAAAAAGGGGGTAAGTATGTGGCAACAAGTTGAAAATATTATCTTCTAAAATAATCTATGCTAGAAAAAATTTATTAAGTAACCACAATTTTTTTCTATTTAGAAATTATCTTATGTTCCTATTATTTAATAACACTCTTCATTGCAAATAAAAACTCCACTAAATTTTCATGAAAATAAATTCCTAGGGAGTTAGTTCAGAGAAAAGTGAAGGTATCTAATTTTGACAAAGTTATGTTTATGTGCTGTTTTGTGTACTCTTAATGATGCCTGGCTTTATCAACAACCAGGAGATTTTAATATATGGACATCTGTCTCAGAGTCATGAAAACTAATTTGAAATACCTTTAAATTTTTTCTCTAAAACTGCAAACATTTAGCCTTTGGAATAAGCTTATGCCTGCTTCTTGCTACAGAAATAGAGAACTATAAATGTGTTATTTGTGAAAGACACAAGCGCTCTCAAGGCAAATACCCAAGGCAATCTTCATTAAGGAATAAATTCATTTGACTGGTTTGAATAATTTGAATAGCAATGTGCTGTCTCTATGTGATCTATTTCAGGCTTGAATGCAGTTGTATAGGCTTGCATAATTTATTTTATCTTATGGAAAATAGTTGAAGTTATTACCTCTTGGACTCAGCATTCAAAATACTGTGCCTCTTACACTTGGATAGCAATCCAGACACACAGTCTCTGTATCTTTATATACCCTCTTATTTCATCCTAGAATATTAAAGGGGACAAAACTGAAGGAGAAAATAATTGAAGCTGTTATTGAATACATATGTTGTGCAAGAGATAAAGAGATACTGTTTTTTACTGAGCCTAGAAATAAGACACATAAATGGTGACTTTGAAGTCAGAATGTTCGAAGCTTGGTTTTTACAAGAATTCTCTAGTTTTGATACATCGTTAAATCTCCATGAGTCTCCTTAACAACTCATCTGTAAAATGGGAATAATAAATTTTGCCCTCGCTACTCCACATAAAAATTTTGAGTGTCTAACCAGGTGAGATATTAAAAGGACATGAAATGTGGTCTATAAAACTCTACTCCATGGTTTGAAAATTAAGTATCTATTTTTTGAAATAATATTCTTTACTGGACCCAGTGGTCTAGATATTGAAAGCTCAAACAAACCAGTTGAGAGGCCTCTTTACAACACACCTACCTCTTCCAGTTCTTCACCCTGCAACAGAGATATCACCAGAACATGAGTGTGTCTTCTGGCTCTATGGGCTGGTTCCCCTGTGTTCAAACCTGCCAATAGCTATGGCCAGTGCTTCCCTTCCCCAGGGCCACATTACCAGTAAGGTATCTGTTGAAATTGATTAAATTATTAATTATATTAACTCTAGCCTAAAGGCAAATGCTGAAAAGTCATTAGTTTTCTTATGTGACAAAAAAAAAATAGCAAATATATGAAAAGTGGGAAAGCTGCTTACTTACATATTTTTTTAAGTTATTCAAATGTTCTGTTGTAGCAATTCAAAAAGCATATAGGTATGTGCTTCTTGGAAGCCTCCCCATGTATCACATCTCCTTTTCCTTATTCTTTCCAAGCAGAATTATCACTCCATTCTCAATGCTTCTGTAGAATTGTGCAAACCTTAGTTTTAAAATGTTACATGGCTTTCGAATTTCCTGTTTATGAATCTACCTGCCCCCAAAACAAGGAAATGTTTTAGGCACCTTGTTTTTTCCTTTGTGTATTGCCAGGACCTCCCTAGTTCTGCACCTGTGACTCAACAGGGTCTCAGGAAACACTGACTTTTTAAAAACCATTGAGTCTTTAACTTTTCCTTTAGACCCTTTAGACTTAAGTACACTCTAAAAGAGGAAAGAAAAGAGTGTTTGAATATATGGCAGATAATAGTTCAGCAAAAGAAAAATTACATGACTTATTTTTCAGAAATCTTGGTAATAATAGAAGACTGTTTAGCTGCTTCAATTTAGTACTGAGCAAATGAGGATTTTTACTCACTGAAGTGTTACTCTCTATTCATGTGGATACATTTATGGGAGGAATATCGGAAAAAGATAGCTACTCCAACAAAAGGCTATTATGGACAAGGGTCCTAGGAGTCTGTTATTAAGTTTGATATCCTTGGTGTTTTGGCAATATAAGAACTCAGCTATAAAACAGGAAACTTGCTTGTAAGAGAAAAGTGGATTTTATTTGCCCAGAAAGCAGAAAAATCCCTAGCCTTTGAAATGGAGAAAAAACATCTGGAACAGTAGAAAAGAATCACAATGGTTTTGGAATGATGACATTATTTTAGGTATTCAGATAGGACTGAGTTGAGAGCCCTAAGCTAGAAGAAAATTAGGTAGTTCTGTTCATTTCACAATGGATTTGAGTTATGATGAAATGTATAGGAATAATATTTTTTGCTGTTGAATCTTGACTCCATTCTTTTCTTTTTCTTCAACAAATGTTGAACAAAAGATCATACTTCCATCCCTTTTAAATATTATCACACAGATGTTAATAAAGACAAGTAAATAAGCAGTTAGGGTACACTTGAAAAGTAGGTTGTAGGATGAAAATGTATAATAGAACATATAGGAAGTCTTCTGAAAAATGTTTTAGGATGTCAGTGTAGTCTTTCAGAGTGAAGTGACTTTTAAGCTGAGCAGAAGTTAGCTAGGGAAAAGGGAGACTACGGGGGAAATACAGTTTTTCTGACAGAAGGCTCACAGTTTGTCCCTACAGAGAGTTAAAAGAAAGCATGATGCTGTCCAGGAACTGAAAGTGAGAAATTTAATATGGTTGGAAGTGTTAGGCAGCAGCATCGAATGTATATCAAACAGCAATTGTGTACCAGTGAAGGACGTAAGTGGAAAGTGAATCACTTTGGCTGTTATATGGTAGAAGAATTGGAGTGGAGAGAAGATAGGAGGCTGCAAGATATGTTGTTTTAAACCAGGTATGAAATGTTGATGGCCTAAACCTGCATAGTAAGGAATACACAAAGTCCAGGAAAATTTTGGAGGTAAAAACAACAAAATATAGTGATCTGTGGAAAGTTTGCAATAAAGACAGGAAAGAAGTTAAAGATAATGGCATGTTTTCTGTTGCAAGCAAATGAATGAATGGATATTGCCTTTGTCTAAAATAGGTCCCCCTCAAAAAGTTTTGGTGCAATGGCCTTGGAGGTTAGACAGTAAGGACTGAAAACTCAGATCAGTAGTTCAACATTGCTTGCTGTGTCATGTTCATAGCTTAAATTTCTACGGTACTGAGAATACTTCCAATTCAGTTTAAAGATTGTTTATTGATTTCTTAGACATCAATGAGTTATCTCGGTCAATGTTATGTAAATCTATACTGAACTTACGGTGTGTAGAATGCAATATAATATCCTATAGTTTCTCACAAGGCAGGCAAAAATACATTCTCAAGAGTGAATATAATTTAAAATTTTTTTTTGAGATCAGCTTGAAGAATCATATTTCAAACATTAGTGGAATGAACAAAGCATCTTATTTCTCTGTTACAGCAAAGAAAATCTTATGGGGATCTTGTACAATGCAATTTGTAAGGAGATAGACTAGAATGTTTAAACATTCTGTGAAAGAGAAGAGAAAAGAAATGTCCATGAGGAGACGACGTAACAAGGAGAGTTCAAAAGCAACATAAATGACTGGTTGTGTGATTGACAACTTCAACATAATGAACTCAGCTGTCTGTGAAACTTTGCAAGTTATGGCAGTTGTAGAAATAGGCCTCTCTGATATTATCTTCCATGATTAGTATCCAAGCAAAGACACTAGAATATTTTCGTTTAGTATCCAAGCAAAGACACTAGATTATTTTCATTTGTTAAAACAAAAGGCTAGTTTCAAACAAAGCATCAGCTGCCACTTGCAGATTTGGTAGGAGAACTATTACTTTCTTCTTTAACAGGGAGAAATATTCATCATTTTAATTTGCCTAGAGGTAGGAATAAGCCACTAATTGCTTTAACAATAACAGGAGCTGTTTATTTATAACTATTATTAGTCATTGTTCAACATTGCTATTTAAAACGTTTTCAACATTTCTTTTATAGTTAAACAGAAGTAGAAAGAATTCATTGCTATCTCAAGTGAATTCACAATTAATATAATATAAAATAATAGGAGAAAGTAAGACAATGTTATTGAAAGTATATATTTGCACATTTGAAGATTTGCAAATTTTATTGCTTCCCTCAATGATTTTCTTCAATAAATGACAAAAGCTAAACATCATTATTTCAAACTCAAAAATATAATTAAATTTCTTACTTTCAAAGATTAAAGCTTTCTAGATAAAGCAGTTATACATTTTTCTTAATGCAGGACTAGAACTCCGGGCTAAAGAATCACTGTGTTTAATTACTAAACCACTCCATTTAATCATTTTTAATAATTCATATTTCCTATATTATAAAATGAGTATGTGTCTTATGGAAAAAAGACATAAAAAATTTTTAAAAAAACGGCAATGAGAAACAACTGTGAATCCAAGACCAGTGATAATCACTGTGAAAATTTTTGTATATATTCTCCTAATATCTATATAGAGGAGAAAAAAAAGAAAAACAATTGACTTATACACCTAGAACGAACATTTTTCAGTCAGTAATTATATTTATTCTTTATTAATTATATTAATGAAGATAGCTACATGATATTCTATTGTATGGATTAATCAAAATAATTTACCTAAATCCTAATTACTGGGATTCTAGGTCAATTAAATATGTTATAAACAGCATTACAATGAATGTTTTGGAATTTCAATTTTTGCCTATAGTTAGTATAAATAATTAGACATTAAACTGCTGGAATAAATGGTGAAATAAACAAAAAAAGCAAATTCCTTCTTGATTTGACAACTTCCTTTATCTCTTATAGTTTTGGTAAGTCTAAATTTGTCTGTTTTTATTTCTTTTATTTTTATTTAATATATGTATAGGGTACAAGTGCAGTTTTGTTACATGAATATGTTATATAGTGGTGAGATCTGGGCTTTTAGTGTACCTGCCAGCAAAATAGTGTGGATTATACCCAATAGGTAATTTTTCATCCCTGACCTCCCTCCCACCCTCCACCTTGGAAGTCTTCAATATCTTTTATTCTACTCTATATGGCCATGTGTATCCATAGTTTAGTTCCCACTTATAAATAAGAACATGTGGTATTTGATTTTCCATTCTGAGTTGCTTCACTATAAGGTAATGGCCTCCAGTTCCATCCAATCTGCTGCAAAAGACATTATTTCATTCTTTTTATGGGTGAGTAGTATTCAATTGTGTGTGTGTGTGTGTGTGTGAGAAAATACCACATTTTTATTCTCCACTCATCAGTTGGTAGACACTTAGTTTGATTCCATATCTTCGCTATTGCGTATTGGGCTGTGACAAACATATGAGTACTTGTATCTTTTTGATATAATGACTTCTTTTCCTTTAGGTAGATACCCAGTTGTGGGATTGTTGGGTCAAATGGTAGATCTACTTTTATTTCAATGCTGTTTCCCATAGAGGTTTTACTAATGTACATTCCCACCAACTGTATATAAGTATTCCCTTCACCTCACATTCGCATCAACATCTATTGCTTTTTTTTTTAACTTTTCAAGAATGGCCATTCTGACTGGGGTGAAGTGATTATCTTATTGTGGTTTTATTAATAATTTGCATCTGTCTGATGATTAGTGGTGTTGAGCATTTTTTCATGTTTTTTGGCCATTTATATCTCTTCTTTTGAAAAATGTCTGTTCCTGTAATTTGCCCACTTTTTAATGTTTTTTTTTTCTTGCTGAGTTGAGTTCCTTATAGATTCCTTATAGATTAATTCCTTATTAGATGCATAGTTTGTGAATATTTTCTCCTATTCTTTAGGTTTCTGTTCACTCGGTTGATTATTTCTTTTGTTGTGCAGAGGTTTTCTAGTTTAATTAAATCCCATTTAGACTCTCTCTCTCTTTCTGTCTTTCTCTCTCTCTCTCTCTTTCTAGCCATCCTAAAAAAAAAACTTAGTCCCATTTGTTTATTTTTTTATTTTTATTTTTTTTTACATTTGCTTTTGGGGGTCTCAGTCATAAGCTCTTTGCCTAAGCCAATGTAGAAGAGTTTTCCTAGGTTTTCTTCTAGAATTTTTATGGTTTCAGATTTTACATTTAAGTCTTTAATCCATTTTGAATTAATTTTTGTACATGGCGGGAGATAGGGATCCAGTGTCTCATTCTTCTGTATGTGGTTATCCAATTTTCCCAGCACCGTTTACTGAATAGAATATCTTTTTCCCAGTGTATGTTTTTTTGTCTGTTTTGCCAAAGATCAGTTTATTGTAGAAATATGACTTTATTTCTGAGTTTTCTAATCTGTTGCATTGGTCTATGTGTCTCCTTTTATACCAGTTCCATACTGTTTTGGTTACTATAGCCTTATAGAGTAATTTGAAGTCAGGTAATGTGATAGATACCTCCAGTTTTGTTCTTTTTGCTTAGGATTGCTTTGGCTATTTGGGTAAATTTACTTGTTTTTATTGTCCATTAAGTATCTGTTACTTTAATTTGTTAGAAACCCTTAGGAATTTGAAGATGAATAATCTATAGACAATGGCTATAAAAGAGCATATATTTTTCAGGATGGAAGACAAACACAGAATAATACTATGTATAGTGGGTTGTAGAAGGAACTGAGTGCCACCTGCATATAGGACTACCTAGCATACCTAGGAGTCTAATTGATTAAATGAGCTCCTGCTATGTTTGCGATTGAAAGAAGAGATGATGAGGACAACTGGAATGGAGAATGGTAGAGGTATTTTAATAAGCAGTGCCGTTTGTGAAGACAAGAGCCACAGACTTTCTGGTCTTCTTTTAAAAGTGGCCCTAGCCTAACCTATTTAAAGGCCATCAGGAAAACCAGAGGGCTTTGCCAATCTGAGCAATTAGAGATCATGCATGTCAGTGACAATTGCAGCGCTCAAATCAGGGATATTCTTGCCTTCTAAGCTCATATGTGAGACCACAGGGGCCAATTTAAAGTTGAAATCATCAATTTGGTTTATTTCATTTGTAGAACATCTCCTATTTTATTTAAAGGGTGGTTGTATTTAAAGAGTGCTTTTAGAATTTAATTTTGAATTGAGAGATCCTGGGAAATTTCCTTTAACCACTTCAGTACGGCGCTCACCAGGCGTGAAACCTTGCCCACAGCTGGCACTCATAGTCCGCAAGGTAGTTCGTGCTGTGCATTGACAACGAATCCGTTTTGCTCTTGTGTGATGAGGAAAGCTTTAAAGCACTGAAAGCTTGTTTTACTTTACAGGCAGCTTTAGGAAAACAACTATAATAGGACTTGTTAAAAGGTCACAGATTCGTAGTAACTTATTAGCTGAACATACACACTGCAACTGCAGAGATAAAAGCTGTAAAAGTAAAAGCTTTTGGCTGTCGGCTAAAGTCGACGCTCGGCTGTGCGCGTTCGTCTGTGGCTGTCGACTATAGTCAACGCTGGTACCGACGTGGTTAAGCTCCTCACTGGTTCCACTGAAGCCATCCCAGAAGGGCCCTCGAGACCTCTTACTAAGGAAACCACCCACTCCTTTTTATCAGGTTTAAGTGGCTGGAACCCATGACTGTGCCCCTCCGAGACCTCCCTCATGTCAGCGTGGAGTGTGGCAGGAGGAACTTGCCAGCTCATTCGTTCGTCTGCTCACCCACTCCTTCCTTCATTCGTCAGTTGTCTACTGAACCCCCGCGGCAGGCAAGTTCAGGCGCTGGGACACTGTGACACTGAGACAGAGAGAGGAGTTGGCATCCCAGAGATGCAGGCAGACTATAGACAAGAAACCACTCTGGTGAAAGTTAGGCAGGGAGAAGGGCACAGAGTGACTGGGATTTAGGAGCAATTGTGACCTTTGGGGAGAGGGTGGTAGAGATCTATGGATCAGAAGGTCCAGGCTCTCCGTGACCTCTGGCCGTGCACTCCAGGCAGAGGGAAAGGCAGAGACAAAGGCTCCAAGGCAGCAGCTCCCCGTTTAGTTAACTCCAGGTCTCGGTGGTCAACCAAAGCTAACAGTGCCAGTCTGAATGCCACTCAGCTCTCCCAGCTCTTGTGGTGGGCAGACCCTTCCCACGGACATTAGAAGTCTTCATCTTCAGGCCCCCTCCACACCCCATTCAGGCCACTCCCCTGCCCTCATACACAAAGCAGAGGTGAGATGGGAAGCACTCGGACCCAGAGACCCCATTCTCAACGTTGGCTGTCCTGGCCTCTGGAACCATGGGCGGCAGGTGGCCACTCTGTTTCCTCATCTGCAAAATGGGCATGATCCCTGCGTCACAGGATTGCTCAGAGGGTCACAGGAGATGGCAGAAACAAATCATTGTGTAAAATCTAAGGAACCACCCAAGCACAGCACATCTGAAATTGGAGTAGTCCAGAAAATTTGGTGGTTTCTGTAAACTGTGCTACCACTGATATTTCCTTTTAAGCCTTCTCCCAAAACCTGCTCACATGCAGCTCACAGTAATCAATAAGGCTAATTAGTCTTCTCCTCCCAGAGGGTTCTGTCTTTTATTTTCCCTTTTATTTTTAGTTGGCAAATAATAATTGTACATATTTATGGGATACAGAGTGATATTTCAATCCATGTATATACAATGTGTAATGAGTAGCTCCAGGTAATTAGGACATGTCACCTCAAACATGTATCATTTCTTTGTGTTGGGAAAAATCCTCTCTTCTAGCTTTTTGAACATATACAATAAATTATTTTTAATTACAGGTGCACCTTGGAGATATTGCAGGTTTGGTTCCAAACCACTGAAATAAAGCGAATATTACCATAAAGTAAGTCACACAATTTGGGGGGTTTCCCAGTGAATATAAATATTATGTTTGTACCATACTGTAGTCTATTAAATGTGCGACAGTATTATGTCTAAAAAACAATGTATATATCTTAAGTAAAAATATTTTATTGCTAAATAATGCTAACAATCTTCTGAGCTTTCAGCAAGTTGTAATCTCTTTGCCAATGGAGGGTCTTGCCTTGATGGCCGCTGACCGATCAGTATTGTGGTTGCTGAAGGTTGGGGTGGCTGTGACAATTTCTTAAAATAAGACACCAATGGACCGGGCGAGGTGGCTCATGCCTGTAATCCTAGCACTCTGGGAGGCCGAGGTGGATGGATGGCTCAAGGTCAGGAGTTCGAAACCAGCCTGAGCAAGAGCGAGACCCCGTCTCTACTAAAAATAGAAAGAAATTAATTGACCAACTAAAAATATATACAGAAAAAATTAGCCGGGCATGGTGGCGCATGCCTGTAGTCCCAGCTACTC
>CAUYPO010104141.1:0-61684 GCA_963574435.1 Cheirogaleus major
GCTTTAAGAAACAATGGTGATATAGCGCCTCTTGTATACTCCTGGATAGAGCTGGAACCCATTCTACTAAGTGAAGTATCTCAAGAATGGAAAAACAAGCACCACATGTACTCATCAGCAAACTGGTATTAACGGATCAACACCTAAGTGGACATGTAGGAATAACATTTGTCGGGTGTTGGGTGGGTGGGAGGGGGGAGGAGGGGATGGGTATATACAAACATAATGAGTGAGATGTGCAACATTTGGGGTATGGTCATGCTTGAGGCTCTGCCTCGAGGGGGGAGGGGGGCATGGGCAATATACATAACCGTAATATTTGTACCCCCATAATATGCTGAAATAAAAAAAAATTAAAAAAAAGACTTTATGCAATCTAGAATAGATGCTCTAATGCACTTGAAAGATATTTCTCACTCATTTATTCATTCAACACCCATTTATCAAAGGTTATGATGTTCCAGATGTGGCGCTATATGTGACAAATAAAAAGGTGAGAAGACTCAGCTCAGGCCTGTGAGTTGTTTGTTTTCCAGTGGGAGAAGCAGGCAGACACAAGGGCAAACTCAGAGCAGGTGAGAAAGGTGATCTTAGAGGTGGGTAGAGGAGCTAAAGGAGAAGTTAGAGGGGGCTCTTAGCTGAGTTTGGTTGCGAGGGGTGCATGGGAATCTTCTCAGAGTAGATGGTGCTTTAGTTGAATCCTAAAGTAGTAGAAGGAATTTTCCAGGTAGAGGGACAATAAGTGAAGGGGAGACTGTGTCCTGGGAATAATGAACAACTGTGCCCAGGCTGGAGACCCTGGGAATTTCCCCCATTTTAGAGCATGCAGACACTTCAGCACAGCTAAGAAGCAGGTGCAAGGTAGGTGGAATGCAGAGACCAGGCAAGGAAGGGCCAGTTCATGCAGAACCGTCTGGATCTCAAAGGGTCTTCCATACTAAGGTGATAATCTCTGACCCTATAATAAAATGTAGAAAAATACAACTTTTCTACTCTGTTTTCAGTAAAAGAGATAATGGTTTAAAAGTTGACTCAGATAGTTTCAAAGAGGACTCCAAGGTAGCCAATACCTATTAAGCATTGCCTATGTGGTAAGTACTTTATATAACTATGGAATGATTTAATCATCCAAACAACCATATGAGATAGGTACTATTATCCTTATGTTACAAACGAGAAAATTGAGACATGGAGATCTTGCCATAGGTTATGTAGAACTGGAATTTGAATGCACATAGTCTATTTTCAAAATTTTTGCTCTTAAAATAGTACATATAATTCCACTTAAGATATCTGCCTCATGAGAATACGTTTGCTGTAGGAGTTCATATGAATAATGTTATTTTGGATTGTTTGGAATTGCAAGCAGGAGAGAAGTGTTACTCATGATTCAGAATCATCAGCCTTACTAAAATTATAATAAATGCACCCAATAAGAGAGTGCATGTTCTTGCCTTCTAAAGAGATTGCTTCCCTTATGCCACATATCCACTCTGAGCTTTAGTTTTTCATCTGTAAACCAAGATGATAATATCCGATTGCTAAATGAGATGATTTCGGGGAAAGTGACATGTACATGTCATGTGCAACTGAATCTGACACTACAGAGTAAGCCATTTGCTACAGCCTCACACTGGGTAAGGTGGTGAGACTTCTATGGAGGTTTACTTATAAAACAAATGATGCCTTCTCCAGAGGTGTATCATTTAGCTTCAAGTTCACTTGTTCCGTCTTTCATTTATTCTTTTTATTTAATAAACCTGCTTTCAGCTACTTTGTGTCTGTCTCTGTCCTGGGTGCTAGGCACACAATGGTAACCACTAAACAGTTTCTCTCCTCAGAGGTCTTTCAGTCTCGTGGAAGAGTCACACACAGACATGAACAGAATTCACAAGGCAATGTGCCAAACACGCTGATACTGCAACGTATAGGGCTTAATAGCAGCCCCAATTAAGGGGGCCCAACACAGTCTAGAGCTTCAAGGGAAGATTTCACAGTAAAGGGGGTGCCTCAGGATTTGTCCAGGGTAAGAATCAGCCAAAGCTTTAGTTAAAGCAACATAGAACTGGTTACAAAAAGATTCTAATTCTTCCCCTCTGGTAATACACTACACTAATCAGGCAAGTTGGTAGAGTCATCTCTACTTCTTATTTTTTTCTCCTTTTGGCCACATTCACCAGATCCATTACCATAACATCTAAAGACTTGATCGTATCCAGTCTGGAACTACAGAAGTCCCTGTGTACCTTCCACAGAGCTGTCTTATCCTTGCTCGGCATCCCTTCTTCCAGGGATGTGGCTGGCCCTTCATTTCCCAGCCAGTGCAAAGACTTTCAGGCCCCTAAATGGGTGTGGAAACTTCAACACAAATACTGTTCAGGCCTCTTAAAATCATCTTTTGAAAATCGTTGCTAAAAACATGTTAGAAGGAGAGGCACTTTAAAAAAAAAAAAATTGGTGTTATCCCATCCAAATATTCCTTAAAAAGGTTTATAGCCCAGTGAGGGCTCTTAAGACAGCACATGTATTTGGTTTATTATCACAAATGGTATTTCAGAAACACATGCAAATAGTTAGATAAGAGATTTTAACAATATCTTCTCATCTTGGAGCTTGGGGAGGTACTGGCATTGTATGATTTCCAAAAATGACATGTGGTCATAAAAGCACACAGTTATCTACAAAGCGGTCCTTTTGTATTGAGAAGAGATATTTTGTTGAAGCTTCCCCATTTCACTATTTCCACCCCACAGGTCATTATTTTTCAAGTTCCAATTATGTCCTGACACTTCCCTTGAACTCTTAGGGAAGTTTCTTTGTGGTCCTCCAAAAATATCAAATGCATTTAGGTTCAACAGTTGGTTTATGCCTGGAATTCCAAAGTGCTTGTCTCTAGCATGAATTTTCCCATTTTTTAAAGCCCAGGTTTCATCCCAGCTCCCTTATGAAGCTGTGTCTGTATCCCTTGCTATTTGGCTTCATGGTTCTTGTGCTGCATTGTAAGGGAAGAATAGGGCTTGCAGTCCTCTCATCTGTCAGGGTAGGTGGGGTTGTGCTGTGGAAACCAACAAACCCCAAATCCCAGAAGCTATAAACAATGAAAGTTCGTTCTCCTCCAATATTGCACCGCAGCTTGGCTGGAGACTGTTCTGCTTCACCTTACTCTGGGACTCTGGTTCACCATGAAGCCACTAGCTGGAAACTTGCCAGTTGCAAGGACAGAAGGAAAGAGAGCTCTGGAAAGTCTTGCACTAGCGCTTATATGCTTTATCCTGGAAGGTGCACATGTCACTGTGCTTGGAACTGATTGGCCAATACTAGACTCATGGCCCATCCCAGCCAAAAGAGAAGCAGGAAGTGCACCTTTACCATGTGCCTGGAAGGCAGAGACCTGTAAATATTAATATTTGGTAAACTGCACGAATGGCAATCTCAGAGTATTTCAGATTGGGTCTTGACTGGGGCTTTGGCACTTACTATTGATTATGTCTGACTCTGGGCAAGTGGCTTAATTGCTTGACTGCTTTATACTTCAACTTCCTTTTTTTGTAAAAAAGAGGAGAATCTTTTATTCCTCAATTGCTCCTGGTAAACAATTATTGACTATATAACTCATCTGACAAATATAATTTGCTCTTACTCTTTGGTCCTGAATAATGTGATGAGTGTATTTGATTTTCCCCATCAGAACATAAGCTTGTTCTGTTGAATTGAGCTCCTGTAACATTTAAGAAGAATTATTAGGTGGAAACTAGTTTAGTGGACAAGTTGTCAACAGAACTGGCAAATGAAATTTGACTCTATGATCTTGTTCATTAAAGGGAAGAAAGAAAAATTAGAAGGGGCATGAGTTGTATCCTCAGGGTTATTAGAAACTCTTCTTTTTGTCTCAGAAAACATCGTCTCACAAATATTTCATAAAATTTCCTTTACAACTCCATTTTTTGAAAGAGTATTTCATTTAGTTCATTCTTCTCAATGAGGTGGTTATGTATAAGTCAATGAGTGGTGCTGTGTTCTATGGATTTGGTAATCATGTTCCAATTTCTGCTTGGTCATTTTTAATCGACACCTTTCTTGCGTCTGTTGCTAAAGCACAGATTTATGCACTGTTTGTCGTCAGATCAATGAGCATTACAAGCAATCAGGGTAAAGAGTTACACAGCCCCATGTTTTTTTTCCTTAGGCATAAACCAGTTGGCTTCAAGTCAGAACTAGGTAAATTATTCATTTTAATATTGTTGATTTAGTCCCACCTGAAGAGATGGCCTTGCCGACCTACAATAAAACTGGCATGATTAAATATTTCCCTCATGTTGAAACTTTCTGCAGTTATTCAGGTTTTGTGTGCCATGAGTTCAATAATTCTGTATGCATCAAAAGAATAGCCTGGTTTGTAAATAGTAGTCATTAATGGAATCTGCTTTCCCACTTAGTTTGCAGTTTCTCATCTCCATAATTTAGACAATGTGTATTCTTTAAGCAGATGTGAAGTTTTATTGCATTTCGTAGGACTATTTAATATGGAGCTTTAAATTTTAAATATATTGTGATACTTTCTGGACTAACACTTGTCTAGCCATCTTTGAGCTGCATGTTAAAATATTTTTACCTGCAGGTAAAAATAGTCCACTCCAAAATAAGTATTAATATATTTTGGATGATATCCAATTAACCACAGCCCTTGGACCAAGATGATTGTGACCTGGTTATGTATTGGCATGTTGACCGGGTACAGACAAGAGGGAAAAGGTGTTATGCTTTTTCCCCTCCCATAGTCAGAACTGATTCATTGATCCCAGAAGAAAGGGACCACATTAGTGCTGTAGAAAACTAGGAAATGTGAGAAGTTATGGGATCAGTTTTAGCTTGATTTCCTCACTTTCCTCTGCTAGGAGTGGCTGACTCAGTTTTTTCTTCTACCTCTGAGTCATCAAAGTTGCAAAACTCTGCTCTAGCAATACTTCTTCTCTAAACTTATTTTAACTTCCCAGTTCCATGTTCTAACAAAGCTCAGTAGCCAGCACTTATCAACCATGTGTGTGTCTCTTTGCTCCACTAGTATGCTAGCTTCTAGACAGTAGGTCCTCTGAATTATTTAACTCTTTATAACCTATTCCTCCACATGACATGCACTCAATAAATATTTGCTGAATGAATATTTGTTGAGTGAATGGGTGAATATCGTAGAACCATGACTTTATTTAAAAATTATATTTATAGGGAATATTATTCACTGGAACATATGGAACTCTTGTGTGCCAGGCACACTGTTCCTTGCATTACATCTGTGATAACTCATTTAAAGTGCATAAAAGTCCTATAAAATACTGCTGTTACCCCACTTTACAGATGAGGAAACTGAGGCCCAGTGTCACAAAGCCAGTAAATGGTAGAGCCAAGCATTCAAATCCAGACACTCTAGCTCCAAACCCAATAAACAATACCACCATACTGCAAAATCCCAATGGCCAATGAAGAAAACAAATGGAAAACAAAATTCCTCCTTCCTGTACTTGCTTATGCCTAATGAATGCTCTTTTTAGCTCATGTAGGAAATAAAGCAATAACATGTTTTGGTATTTATTGTAGCGTTAGTAATTTCAGCTTGTAAATTTGCTTTGGAAGCCCTAGTGTTTAAATATTAATCAGAGCAATAGACCCTTCCAAGTAAGTGATGTCAGAAAAAGATCAACATTAGTTAGTTTTTTACTTGCTGACAAGTTAAAAATAAGATTATAGCAGCTTTCTTATGTCCTGGAAATATGTTATAAGCCCATCATGGGATATGAAAGAAAATTTTGACACTCAACTTTATAGCAGAGATATACAAAACTCAGTAAATAAATGAAAAGGTGACTATCTTCTTTATTAAACACATACAAAAAAGAATACTTTAATTATGTAATCCCACAATTCTTTTTAAATACAAATAATTTTCTCTGTGTTTAGACAAATGTATTTAATGGATACAACTCAGTAAAGTGATCTTCATAAAAATGTTCTTTTATTTCCTTTTCTGAGCCTTGTAATATATTACAGAAAAACTTATAAAGACCAAAAAGCCTTTATTAAATTGCGGAAAGTTTAAAATTTTCACATTTGTTAAAGAAATAGTTTTAAACATACAAATGTGCAGTGATTCACTTGTACTTTTTCACAGATACAACAGGATTTACAAAGATAGTATTTTATAGCATAATTTACTAGTCATAACATTTGGGGTATTTTGAATCAGTTACTTATCTTGTCCATGTCTCCTTTTCTTATCTGTAAACCAGAGGTAATGATATGACTTACTTTATGAAATTAAAATATTTAGAAGAATGCCCATCAAGAGAAAGAGTTCAGTAAATTGCTGCTATTGTTATTATTAGCTTCAAGCAAGGTAGTCGCATACATTGACAAGCATTTTAAAAAATGACATGTATCTTCTTTTAATGTGTCATCTTCTGTGACTACAGGCATGTATTAATCTGCTCTGGCTGCCATAACAATACCACTGACTGGGTGTCTTAAACAACAGAAATGCATTTTCTGACAATTCTGGAGGCTGAAAATCCAACATCAGCGTGTCAGCAGGGTGGGTTTCTGGTGAGGCCTCTCTTCCTAGCTTGCAGGTGGCCACCTTCTCATCATCTTCATAAGACCTTTCCTCTGTGTGAGTGTACTTCCGCTGTCTCTTCCTCTTTTTATAATGACATCAGTCTTGTTGGATCAGGGCTCCATCTTTATGACTTCATTTGATCTTAGTTACCTTCTTTAAGACCTTATCTCCAAATACAGTCACATAGTGGGTTAGAGTTCCAACATATATATATGTATCTTGGGCAGACACAATTCATAACAAGGCAGACCATCATTTGGAGATGTCCTAAAAGTCTAAATTTGAAGCCCTTTATATCAACCCTGGGTCAAATTACCCTCCTACTCACCCCACTGGAGGGTTTCAAAAGGTCATCTGATTTCCTTTTTAAATAAATGACTTCAGCTCCTGTTTGGAGTTCCACTCATTAGTGTGCTTTCCTTCCTCTAGCACTGTATCAACAGAAACTGACATGGTGTTTTCTATGGATTTTATTTTTTGCAGGGGTGGTGGGAGCTCAGCCACTACTTGACACCAGGAAATAAGGGATTCAGAAAGTAGACGAATAGGGAACAGTGGGACATTTGTCTGGGCACGCCATCAGCCTCAAGCACGTCAAGAATGTTGTTGGAATGGCTTTGCCATCAGATGAATGGTTCTAGCTCCACATGTCAGTCCTTCATTTGGGTAAGTGTGAAATTCCTAAGGTTTTAAAAATAACAGAATGAGGTCATAGGCTCTCGTTGTAACAAATTGAATCTCACCCACAATTATAATAAATAAAATGTGTATAATGATGACATTTTAAATTGAGACCGAAGTGTCTTCAACCAGAAAGAGGTAATGACTAATTTCACATTGTGCAGAATAACTCATTTGTCAGTGAAAACCTAACTTCCGTGCTTAGATTCACATATTTTTCTTTATGATAACTGCCCAGAGTCTCTGTTTAGTTATGATGCCAATCTGTTATTCCATGTAATATTAACAACTTATCACATGACATGAACAGTGAGCTAATTTTCTGAAAGTGTACAAGTAAGTACTGAATTATGGCTAAGACCTTATAGTAATACACTTCAGAAAACTTCCCTTTACAACTCTGCCAATATTCAAAACAATTCCCACCACCCCCAAGTGTTTGTGTAAAACTTCTAATGAAACTATCATTTTATTTTATGTAATATGGCTAGAGATTCTATTTTTAAGAACTATTATGGTCTAGATAAACTAATCAATCTATTGCCCTTAACAGTACCTTACAGCCACTAGTTCTTCAAGTAAATTAGATATAACATTAATTGTTATCTACAGGAAATCCCTGGCTGGCTACATTTTCATAAATACTGAAGTAGAGTTCTATTAATACAATACCTTTTGGTCAAGATTATGAAGACAAAGTAAAGCCATCCAAGATGGAGCTAGTAGTTATAGACAAATATTACTGTATAGAAATCTAATTAATGCAAATACAGTGCTTGGCATTATTATTGGTTGCTGGTTTTTAACAGTTCTTATGGCCTAGCTCTTCAAAATATGGGTCCTCTATTTTTCCTTCCTTTTCCAGACCTGACAGACCCAAGTAAGTAGCATATGAGTAATGCTAGAAAGAATAGGCCAGCGCACTTCTGGCAGGTGGGCTTTGTGGCTCAGCCCTGGGGAAGGTGAACCTGCACTCCAAGAAAGTCTCCAAGAAAAGACGAGTAGGCTACCAGGGGAAGGACTATGTGTGAGAAAATTAAGGCAAATGCTAGTGTGATTTTGGCTATGCATGGTTTGGTTTCTCACTGTCGGGGCCTAGTTGTTCTCTTTGACTCACATTTAAGTGACAACAAACCCAGCGGTGACTGTACACTTCCACGGGATGGTAGTGGTGAGTTTTCCGGTCTTCTGTGCCTTTCAGCTCCTCCACCCAATAACTGAGCCTTTCTTCCAGCCTCAACCTTAAAGTTACCTTTTCCAAGAAATCACCACTCACTTTCCCAGCATTTGGAATCAGTGCCTTATGATACAACAAACAGGAAATAATAATATACTTTATGATGATCTTTGGGGAAAAAAAATAAATAGATGACCAAGCAGAGGAATTGTCTGGCTTTAGTAAAGACATCACCAGTTACCAGTTGTTACAGGATGACTCAGCTGTCTGGCTCTATGTAGCTTTCAGACAGATTTAGGTGAAGCAGAGACAGATTCAGCAATAAGTCTTATTCACACATAGGCATGCCTGGATCAGCCACCACCCAACAGCACAAAGGAAGGGCAAATATCCAGGATTGCATTGGGCAAATCCTATTTCCCCTGTGGAAATGCCATCATCAATTTAAACTGTCTACAAAGAGCTGAGATTGTCTAGTTCTATTTTAAGCATGTATTTCTATGTACTTCTTCACACATTCATTATGTGTCTATTTCATTCATTTACTAAATGCCAACCATGTGACAGGTGTCAAGCAAGGCATTTAATGATGATTTAAGAACATTTATATTCATTTTGCAGATTAATAAATAGAGGCCTAGAAACCTTAAAGGGCTTTCTCCAAGTCACACTGTTATTAATATCTTATGCTCAAGAAGAGACTAGACTTAATACCTGTTTATATATTTCCAACAAAATTCTTACCTAGATTTCTTTTTTCATTTTGATTTTATATAATCCATAACTATTCAAAGAAATTGAGTGCCTTGCATGTGCTAGGTACCATTCATGCAGGTGAATGAGACTGAGACTAACACAATCTGAGAATAACAGGGCGGAGGAATGGAAGACAACTGAGTCTTTGATGACTTCACTGTGTCTTGAGCCCATCCTGGAGACATGAATCTCCAGTCTCCTGTCATGCAAGACAATTACATGCCTTTATTGTTTATTTAAGTAAATACTTTCACATTTTCTTATCTGCAACAAAAAGTTCCTAACTTATAGACTAAAATAATACAGATAGCCCAATGACAGGAAAAAGTAAAATGAAAGTTTTGTGTTTTTTTTAAATCCTTCCAAAAAAAAAAATCTCATGCTAAACATATTTCAGTTTGTACAAATCAAGTGTGAGGAGGCTGTTTTGAATTTAAACAATGTGGTTTACTACCAGAAATGCTAGGGGACTCTTATTATAAAACTGTTCAGTTTATAATGGGATATCAAGTGTAGACACTTTCAAAACAGTGCTGTAGAGGGACAATGGTGGATGTGTTATGGGCTGCAGATTCTTTCCATGAGATCACGTGATGCAGGCTATCGTGGGAGAGCAGCACGTGATATGACTGTCTTGGGTTTCTAACTTCCCACTGTGAATGAAGTGGTGCAAAATGAAATTCTGTTGCATTTTTCATATCAGAAACACTTTGTAGACATCTGATTTCAAGGATACCAGTAGTTACTCATAAATGTTAGATTTGCTCCATAAAGAGTTTTCATAGAATGCAAAATAAGATGTGACATTATCAACTCATCTATTGCCACTAATGGGAGCTAACATTTGCTAAGCAATTACTATTTTCCCTGCACTGTGCTTTTTGTGTCTTACCCTATTAGAGCCCTACACGCTTGTAAGATATGACTCTTATTATCTCTTTTTTATATATGAAAAACCTGTGGCTTGGAGTAGTGAAACAATTTGTCTAACACCATTAAACTGGTAAGTAGAATAACCAGGATCTGAACATGGGTGGGATGACTTAATCTCTATGCTCTGTTGTCAAGTAAAACTATCCTTTGACTTATAAGCACTTTATATTACTTGGACGGCAAATAGACAGTTTTTCTGATGATTGGTGGTTGTCTGTTTTCATGCAGACACATAGAACTTGAAGATCTGGATGAAGAATACCTTGCTCATGATTGGAATGAGAGATAGGGTGGAGTTAGAGGCAATTGTGTGGAATAGCTGAATTTTTGTTTCAGTCTCTACCCAATACGCTATCAGGAGCACATGTGAGAGGTTGAGTTAAAGGAATTGAGAAGAGAAACCAAGGTGGTCCCTCTCCTTGGCATGGGGCATGTCATCCATGAGCATTTGGTCATGTAGGATGTAGAATAAATGAAATCTTTAGAATCAGATAAGTCTGGGTTTAAATTCCATTCTGCCATTTTTTGGCTAAGTCTTGGTTTCCTTATGTACAAAACTCTGATCACAATGCCTACTTCATGGTATCACTGAGGGAAGTTATATAGGTTTGTAATTATGTATTTATTTATCAAGCAAGATGCTTGGCACAGAAGTGAAACAATAAACAATAGTTACAGCTATTACATATATGAAATATATAATAGTTATAATAATAAAATGGCTTTCTATTAGCAGCTATTGTAGCTTGCTAACTACTGGTTTAGTTTCCCATTTTGACTTTTTAATCTCACCTGGCTCCTCTGGCTCTTAATGACCCTTCTAGGAGTTCAATGATTTTTTCTTTCCTTCATTTTCAGCTGAGAAGACTTATTAACTGTATTATTTTGGTTTTCATTGAAACAAATATTTTAATCAAAGTGCTTCTAAGGTCAATCAGCTCATATTTCTAGGATGCTCCAATCTCCTATTTAATATTGCCAACTTTTCTTACAATGCAGCTCAGAGAAAAGGATATGATGTTCATATAGGCTGCGGCACATAATCCCGATAAAAAAATCTCTTCCAGTTTTCTTGCTTACTACAGGTGATTTAGAGAAATGCCGGGTAGATAGATATAGTTTTAAGATGATGTACTTGTAGAAAAAGGACTGGAGAAAATAATGGGTTAAGAAAATTTCTGTCTTGAAATCCATGATTATAATCAGTTTGGTTAACACTGTTCATGGATTCAAGATAAGTCTTGACAAATAAGGCATCATGTATGTAGCACGTAGCATAGAAGCTAGCATGTAGTAAATGCTAGCAATTAATAATATTGTTTTCTCTGTTATGGAACTACGAGCATGGATTTTTAAACCGTAAGGCTATGTGACAGACAAATTAATGCAGGTTGTTTTCCTTCTGCACCAGTTATTAAGTTATTGTCTCTCTCAGCTTTAAAACCACCCCACTGTATTTTGCTTTGCAGTTCCAGGGGGAAACTACACTTTTCCTTTGCCAGCTACCTTCTGTTAGGCTCTGACAGTAATGAGCATCCCAAGGAGATTGGAAGGCAGGAGGAGGAAGGAGGGACATGCTCTTATCTGTCGTTCTTATTGGGGTCACACTTGAAATAGCTCTTCCTGCTGACATCCACAGTAGAATCCAAAAACTGGAATCGGTCCCTGTTTGTAGTTTTTCCACATCCTAGAAACAGTCTCTTAAAGCCTTCTCAGCTTTATCAAAACCAGCTAATCTAGGTCCCAACTCCACAGGGTCCCTTCTCTCAGCCCCTAATGCACCAACACCAGCCACGCAGGGCTCCCTCCACAGAGTTCTAGGTCCAAACTCTGCAGGACTATTCTCCAAGCTTCCAAATGGCATCAATACCACCCTCTTCCATTTGTTTCCTGAACCCTAAGGGTGGTAATTGCTTCCCCTAGTGTTTACTGATGTGAGCCCACAGTGTTCCCCTTTTGTCTTTCATTTCTGTTATACCTGGTTGAAAACGCTTTATATATATATATATATATATGAATATATATTTTATGTTATAAATATATAATATATATTTTATATACATAAAATATGTATACACACATGCATATAAATGCATACATATATATGTAATCATACCTGGATAGCTTACTTACAGAATTAGTCAGAAAACTCTGAGTAAATCTCTTAGATGAGCCAACCATAAGATGGAAATTGACTCTTCATTTGCCCTGGTTAAAAATAAATTAGGGATAGGCTGTGTATTTCCATTTAACTTTATCAGTTGAGATGTGAATCTAATATGATAATATTTGAAAATGTTTAAAACTAAATTTAGTGGAAAATATCAAGGTTAACTAAAGGAAATGAAAGAACTTTAGTTAAAAAAATATTTGCACTCAAGTGGGCACTAACCAATGTATAACTGTAATGGGAAACAGAATTTTCTTGTTATGTGATATATCTGAATTTTAATTTAGGGTAGGGCCAAACAAAATTAATTACAACCTCTTGACAGCGTATGCAAAGCCACATTCTATATTTTCTATAGATACTATAAAGAATTACAGTACTTGGTGCTTTCCTGAGTACCTTCCTGGAATGTTTGAGTTTGCTAGTTAAGTAAATCGTATAGCCCTGAAAACCATTTAGCAATTTACTAAACTTATTAGTGTATTGTATGTTAGCTACTATAGATTTGAGCCTTCACTGATATTCATGTATTATCTTATTCTTTTTGTATTGATTAGATTTTTATTATAGAAGCAGCATGCTCCAGTAGAAAGTACACAGTTTTTGGATTAAAATATCTGAGTTCAAGTCAAGTTTTTTCCCAAAAAAGTTTATGCCCGAATTCTTATGAGTCTTAAATGACATGATTCTCTAGAATATAGTCTCCATTAGGGCAGAGATATTTGCCTTCCCTCTATCCTAAGAGCCTAAAACAGTGCCTGGCACATACTAGGTGCTCGATAGATTGTTATGGAATGAATGAAAAATAGTTTTAAAACCACAGTGTAAACTGTAAAGATCTGTGAAAATACTATGGTTCACTAATATACTATGATAGCACACCTGTTATTGAGTGCTGTTGAAACTCAATAGATAATCCCTACCTTTTAGTATAAAATAAATACTACCTTGATTATGTGTCTTGCTAGGATATATAAGCATTTTGCTACAGAAAGAATTTGTTTAGGTGTAGAAGAAGTGTTTTCCCAAACTAAATCACATTAAAGTGCAAAAGGGTAGTGGCATGCGTACATCCATGTCTCTGTGTATGTATGCACCTCACTTGTCCGTGTATCTGTGAGTGTGTTCCTACTACTTTGGTCTTTAGTCTTAGACAAATGTGAGATGCTAGTTGGTGAGACAGTTAGAACTGCAGGACTAGCCAAAAATACAGGACTTTACTTTGCCAAGTCTTAATTCAGCACTTTCTAAGACCACCTATCATTGAAAGTTTAAAACAGAGGGGAAAAAAAAGGAAGGCGACAAAACTAAAAAAGATTTGTGCATTAGGTAGAACTACTTTCTATAAATCCTGAGATAATAAAACAAATTACGAGATGAATTCACCTAGTCTTCCGTTTTTATGGCTTGGCATTAACTGCATCTTCCATCTTTTCAAGTTCCTACATGAGACACTCCGTATTTTGGGAACACCAAACTACTCCTGAGTCTATGAATCCTCCTTTGTACTTTTTGCAAAAGGCTATATATTTTCTAACTCTTTGAGTGGGAGGTGCTTCTTTTTTTATTTGACCTCTCTCTACGTAACTCTATCTGGAAGCCCAATGTACTGCTTTTTATCAAGTAATCAGGCAGCTATGAGCAAGATCCTCCTCAGGGTCAGATAGAACAACCTGAAGACAAACTTAACTCTTTCCTTTCAGCATGTCTTATTTTAGGAAAGTGAAACAGGAATGGGAAAGACACGGGAGACATGGGATTTCAATGTTCCCAAGACTAGGGATCCGGGGTGAAACCTAACCAGGAGCCTATACAACCTCACATGTTGTTCTTAGATCCAGCCAACAGATTCAGGTAGCTTATTGGATGGGATTAAAAAGTTTTGTGTTTCTCCTAATGGGCTTCCAGCTCTCAAGTTATGATCTGCCTTGCTGGACTGTTAAGGCCCATTTTTTACCTTAAATATATTCTTATACTGTCCCATCTTCAAGAGTGCCCAGAATCCTCCCCAAAATTTTACTTTACCTCAAGAAAAGTATTCAAGTCCTGCGAGCATAAGGTGAGTTAATTACAAGAAAATGTATCAAAGCACTAATTGGCGGTAGTTAAGACAGTAAAATAATACACTTTGTGGAAACCTGGTAGAGAAGGCTGTGACTCAAGGTGCTATTCCCTAGTTCTATATCCCAGATATTGACAAGCAAGTCCATTAATTGGTCATGTTCTTGCTCATTCAGATGTAGAATGTGTGAAGATTCAACATTGAGCTTAGGTAATGAAAAACAATTCACCTTTTCCATATCATCCATTCTTACACTCTCTTTTAATTTCTGGATTTCTAAGGGCATGTGGGATTCAGAGGCAAACAGAAATCAAAAGTTAGAGCCACTGTTAAAATTTTGGAAACATGGCACTTCAAGAGCTACACATCGCAGTAGAGCTCTTTTATTCTCCATGTGTATTGATTGAGAGGGCCACCTGTACTGGTATCATTTGGTGTTTTGACAAGTGATTTAGATTCCTGGTCTCCAACTCACACCTACAAAATTTGAATCTGGGGGAGCTGAACTTTGAAATCTCTATTTGTAACAAGCACCTTGGTAATATGTTCACTGATATTTGGGAACTGCCATTGGACTACCTATTGCCCCAAAAGCCATGGCAGTAGATAAAGAAAGTTCGGCTGCTTCTTCAGTTCCTAGATATTCTCCTCCTGTATCTGTGGTCCTTATGGATGTAATGGATGCATCTTTGTATTTTATCTTTTATCTTCTTTTCTGTCTTCCCTTGTGCCTTAAATCAGCACCCTGTGTCATGCTCTTCCAACAAGTTCATGACTACCATGTGGTCAGCTTCAATATGAGGTTTAAAGATAATTTAGAAGTGACAATGTTTGCTACTCTAATTGACTGAAATAAAGAAAGGGATCTGCAAACTGACTAGGATCACTCACTATACCTGTTGTTGCAAGGGCTCACTTGGCTCCCCAGGAGAGAAATACATTCAAACTAGCTCAAGTCAAGAAAACGGATCATGTGGAAAGAAAATGGGGAATATCATGGAATCCCTGAGCAGGAGGTACAGCCAGTCCTCTGGAGTCTGGAGAATGAACAACCAAGCAGTTTTCATCATTCTCTCACTCTCTTTGCTATATTCCCTTCTTCCCTTTCTCCATCACTCCTTTCTTCCTTTCTCTTTCCCTTCCTTTTTTAGTTCAATGAATATTTACTGAAATTCTTTTCATTGCTCTAAAGAGCTGGGGAAGACTAGGGAACAAAACAAACTAAAAGTTGTTTCACTTATGGATTCCACTATCATGTGTGTGTGTGTGTGTGTGTATGTGTGTGTGTGTGTGTGTAAGCAGACAGTAAATAAACAAACACTGGTTAACATATTATGTCATACTCTACCGTTTGGTGGTTTCTGATAGAACCTATGGAGAAAAGTAAGGCAAAGAGGGGGCTGGAGAGCCAATAGATGCAATTGCAAATGAAGTGACCAGTAACTATAGTCTCTTACGTCTATGTTTCCATCGGGACTTTTGTGGCTCCTAGGATTTGTTTCTTTTGCTCTATGTCTCTCTCTCTCTCTCCTCGCTTGCTCCCCTCAACTCCAGCTGCGTCCATGTGTTCCCTGGAGTCATCTCGTGTCCACTTGGCCTGATTCCACATAGTCTTTTAACTCAAGGGCCTACTACTAACTGCAGTTTAACTATAGTGTCTCTTAGTACAAATCCCTAAGAGGCTCTTAGGGCTTCAGTTGGACTCTGGACAAAGCCCTTCGTACAATGGCATCTGTCCACGGGGTGCTGTTCAGCCAATGCACGAATTCTCTTGGTTACATAATTTTTGCTGCATCATGTGGATCGATCTACTAAGCCTTGGAGGACCTCAGTATAGAGTACAGCTGGCCCTCTGTGTCAGTACAGAGTACAGTCAGCCCTCTTTGTCTGTTGTTCTGCATCTGTGGATCCAACCAATTTTGCGGAGCAAAAGTACTAAAAAAAGTGTGTGCATTGAACGTGTACAGACTTTTTTCCTTGTCATTATCCCCTAAACAATGCAGCACAACTATTTGCATAGCATTTATGTTGTATGAGGTATTATATGAAATCTAGAGATGATTTAAAGTATATGAGAGGATGTGCATAGGTTATACGCAAATACTATGTCATTTTACATCAGGGACTTGAGCATCTGCAGATTTTGGTATCTGCAGGAGGTCCTGGAACCAGTCCCCCATGCGTCCAGAGAGATGACTGTACTCTATTTTGGATTGACGCTCAACTTTGCCCTATGCAAATTTTACTGTTCTGAAGAAGTGGACTAAAGATAAGTATCCAGTTTCCTCTTTCTTGGGTGAGGGAAAGATAATTAGGCAAGAAGCACATACTCTTTTGGGTAGGCACAGATTTTTAGGGGAAAGAAATCATATTTTAAAATGTTAGTATATAATATTTCCTTGAAATTTCCTGCCACTCTTTAATTTAAGGTATACATCTTTAGCAGAATTATCAAAAGAAATAAAAGATCAAAATTCAATTTTTTAAAAATTTTCAAAATAGATTTTCAAAATGTATTGTAGAGACAATTGTTAGAGAGGAAAATTTTTGTTTCTGTCTGAAAGTCTGAAGTTTTGAACATTAAAACTCATGGGCATGATGACATGGGTTTTCAGTGACAGGTTGGAGGTAAACTTTCACTCTCTGTTTTTCCAATCACAGAGGAGATAAAAACTATCTGGGTTGAGAGAGAAAAGAAGAGCCATCGAGAAGAATGGATGAGTGAAATGGTTGGGGATACCTGAGAAGGGCTCTGAGCTATGCTACATCCTCCTTCTCTGGACTAGATCTAGGAGGCTGGTTGGGACCTATAGCCAACCGATCCTCTATGGGTCAGTGCCTTACTTTCCTGGATGGAATGTGAGAGGCCACAGTCTGCTGGACTCCCCTTGCCCCATCTGCTGCCCTGCCCAACTGATGTGGCAGCCATAGAGTAGAAAGTGTGGTCTGTTCAATCTGGGAGAATGGAATAGTCCTATAATGGTTCCTCAGTGTCCATTCACCAGAATGTGGAACAGAAGAGCATCCCGAAGTTTCTTGTGGTTTCCCACCATGCTAAGGGATGTGAAAGAGGCTGAGAAATGGCCAAGGGAGCTGATGGTATTTCATGGGAGTGATGCTGGTGATGCAGGATAACCTCTGAAATGACAGCCAGGGACACCAGGGGATATTGGATATCTCACTGGAGTGAGATGAGAGATGCTAAGACAGGAAACCAGATGGGTAGCACATAGCTTCACAGATGATGGATTTCATAGGTAGGGCTGAGGCCAGGACCTGGACACTATAAAAAATCCATGGAATTTGGATCAATACTAGAAAGTGAGAACAAAGGCAAAATCTGAAGTTAACTGAATTTACCAAGAACTGATTTTAGGTCAGGATTTTTGATAACAGATGAAGTAGAGATTCCAGAACAGAAATTAAGTAACAGAAACATAGACAAGGTTACATTCTTGGCACACCTGAGCTTGTGGCCTGGGAAGTTCCTGCCCAACACACATTTCTAGCTCTACATCAGCTTTACTTTGAAAAGAAAGCATTCGCTATCATTTTATCTAGGGCGATTCATCACATTTCTCTGACAAATGGTACATGTTCGATAATCTCCTGCACATGGTCCCAAAGTAACTGGAGAGAACCCACATTTCTTTTCAGCTTGATTATTTTGGAAGATTATGTTTTTTTATAAAATAATTCTGATTACATATCCCAAGTTATTGTAAACAGCTGTTTTAATATCTTAGCCTCTGAGCCTTCAGTGCTGATTTCTACATTACCTTTGATTCATATGTCTATAATTTAGTCTGATGGGATCTTCAGTGATGTTAAAAAAAATTCTTGCTCCTTCTTCTTTCCATGACCATCTCTTCCCGTTCTGATTTCATCTTTAATTTGGATACAGCTAGAATACACCTGCCTGGCCAGATTCATGAGCTAGTTATTTCGCATGAACATTTTGAAATGCTGCATACATGTCAAAACTCTCTAATAAGCCTTTAAACATTCTACCCTCACCCATCCCACCAAACTCACAAAAGCTGGGAGAGAGAATGCCATGCTCCTCTTTCAGTAATTATTCTGGACAAGACTGTGCATGGCCAGCAGGATACGATGAGAATGGAAAACAAATGGTTTCCAAATTTCTAAAGCACAGTACACAAAGCATGGAGAAGCAAAGAGAGTGTGTTCTCCATCCCCATCTTTTTCCCCTTTTAGTCCTGCCAGACGTTTCCTTTGTTCTATTTTCTATCTCACTGAGATTAAAGTGCTGATCTCCCCCTTTTTAAAAATGATGTCACTTTTTTTTTGCTTTGGCAGAGAGCAAGTTCATTACAAATCTGCTGTGTGACTGATGGCTTTGAAGAGATAAGGCACAGGGGGAAAACACATTTGGGAAAGGTATGAAACTCAAGAGACAGGTTGACAATTAAACCGGCAGTCAGATGATGCAGGATAAGGAGACATAGATGCTGGGGCTAAATATCTTCTCCATATTCCCTTTTATAGATGCTGAAAAACTATTTTTATTTCTTGATAGTTTTATCTGGAAGTAGTGCCATAGACTAAGACTCATCTCGTGTGTTTTTCTGGCGAGATCCGTGCACGTGTGATGACATTATTTCGGGCAGGTCATCGTGAATGTATCTGATGTTCAGGGTTGGGAAGACATTTTCTTTTGTCATTTGAAAAGGGAAAAGAGTTTGGTACTGAATCTGATTAACTATAATTGCTGATCATTGGGCGATGTGGCAGTTTATATAAGAAGCATTTCAGATGTAAAACCAGATTGAAAACATCATGCACATTCTAATGTCATGTATGTTATTTAAAATTATTAGTGACAGATGCAGGGCTTGGGAATTTCAAGATTTTCTTTTATCCCCAGGTCCAATCATACTGGAGGCAGTGGGCATATAAGTGGTTTGCACAGGCCAATTTACTGAAGCGTTTGACATCTAGTAATTAAGCAACACACATATACACACCCACACACATAGGCCCCTGCAGCTGACAGCATCTTGTGAAAATAACTTGGTCATTTTTATGTCTATAAGAGAGATTTCAGCCTTTGAAAAAGTCCTCATCATTCCTACGGATGGATATTCTGTAGAGATAAAAAGATTTTTGAAAATATGCTTCTGGTTAGGTGGGATGTTGTGGAGAAGAGAGTCGTGGATAATGAGACGGAGAAGGGACCACTGAGGCAAATGTTTGCCAGGCTGCAGCGTGTTGGAAGGAACACGATTCATTCTTTCTCATTTTCTGTGGTTCTTCTGTTCTCTCTGTCACCATCACTTACCTCCAGCCATTGCTTTTAAGTAGTAACAGAAATATTTATGATTGCATCCTGAGTGTCTGCAAAGGAGGGCAGGATGTGGCCTACGTGCTTGCCACTCCTACCCCTCAGGCCTGCAACACATTACACAGCAATCATGCAACGTTTTAAATGTTAATTTTAGTTTCGCATTGATCTGGAAGAGACCCTTCTAAATAGCATATAGGATGTTGTTATTCCTCTGTTCACCCTTCTCCAACATCTTCATCCCCATGACCTACAGCGTAAAATCCCAGCCACTTAGACCCTCACCTCCTCTGCACTCTTGCTTCTGGCCATTTTCATTACACCTTCACCTGGTTCCTAGTGAAATGTCTGGTTCTTGAATGGACTTGCCTATTTCATTCCTTTGCGTGTACTCTTTCCTCTGACTGGGACAGCCCCCGTGGCTCTTCCACATCTAGCAGACAGCTGTCTCCATTACCCTCCAGCCTGAGTACAAGTATGACCTCCTCTGTCAAATCTTGGATTTCCTCAGGAAGAATTGATCACTCTTGCCTTCTGGCCATGCCTTGCCTTCTATTAATAGTTAATACTTATACTTTCAGTTTAATAACTTTATTGCATTTTTAAAAATGTTTATGTCATGGTCTAGGTGGTGAGGTATACCCAGCAACAATAAACATGCCTAGTCAAAAGCTAGTGCTCACTTTATGAATGTTTGGTGAATAAATGGAGATATAAATATATATCCTGGTGTTTGAATTCAGGCAAAAGAACTTCAGGACTTCATACTTGCTTTTATAGTTAAGGATGTATCCTTTTCCTTAGAAAATAAAATCTCACAGCATCTTGGGATTAATAAAAATTAATTCGAGATTTAAAATAAATAGGACCCAGATTGGAAGGTGTTTTGGAATGCCATGACTTATGATAACAGCTGCCATTTTTCTTGTCAATGTTCAGTGATTTCTTTTATAGTTCATTGTTCATGAGCAGTATTGTTTATGATGTGGAAGCAAGTGGCCCTCAGTACTTTCTGCCTTACCTTTTTGATTATGATTGTAAGCACAAGTAAAATAGTTGAAGGCAAAACAAAAGTGGTAATGAAAATGTCTTCAATACATACAAATGCATGTATCACTTCAGATTTGGAAGTTGCTATCTGCTCGATAGTCTAGAAAGTCCTTTGTGATTTGTGCCTCTCTTTTTGTGTGTTTGTGTTTATTTTGTTTTGTTTTTCCAGTAATTGCTGGAGTGGCCGAATTAGGTTTGAGTGTGAAGCAGACCATGGTTCAAACCGAGTGAAGCACAAGGCTGTGGTCTTGCACTTGGGCAGGTGCGTCATACAGAGTTGAACTTGGGAGGAGGTGAATGCTGGGAGTGTGGGTACTGTAGACTGAGTTAGTGTCCAACTATTTTTTTAAGTTCATATTTTCCTCATTTATTCAAGTACTTTGATTATCAAAATATCTTAGAACTTTCTGATTCTCTCAGCTTATCTTAAATTAGTACCAGAATCAGCACATCAATGACTAGTATCATATGTGGAATTCCACAAACCAAGGTCTTTCTAACGTCTTGGGAAATTAAAGGGGTAATAGAAATCCTCAGTGCTGTTGGAGCAATGTTTGGTGATCCCAGCACTGGAATAATTTAGGCACTGAGTGCCATATATTTTTATAGACAGTATCTCTTTTAACATGAACTATTTTGAGTGGTGGTAGGCATTGAAATTCTCATTTGAGGTCTAAGAAATGGTTTTACAAGTCTAGAGTTAAGAGGGAGAAGTTTTCAAGACTAGAGAGCACAGAGTCTAATTTAAATCATGGTGCTGGTTCCATGCCACTCTACTTCGTCAAACAGACTTCAATAAATAGCTGTTGGAAAGTTTAGGCAAGATAAATATTTATGCAGACCTTTTCTCTATAAAGAATAGTAAAGTGTTGGCCAACAGCAAGATGGTTGACTGGATTTGGGCCTTTCATACGTGCTTTATTGGAGCCCACTCTAGCTTTCCCAATTTCTTTCTTTTCATCATTATCCCAGATGTGTGCATATCTGATTTTAAAACATTGGTGATATACTCAAGAGCTTCTTCCATTTTATTTTCTTAGGGAGAAAAAAATCCATTTAAATCGTTTTATTTTTTTTTACACAGGTATTATTGGTACATAAAAAAGGAATGACACCTATTCTTTACTCTCAGAAGCTACTTTAAGAAATCTGCTATCTTAGTTCACTGAGGAATAAAGTAGACCCAGAGATGAGGATTCAAGGGTAAGGTGGTTGTGGTCCTGGAAATACTGATAGTGAAGTGGGAGAGTAGATAGGCAAGGGAAGACTAGGAAAAGACAAAAACAGGTGTGTCACAAAGCAAGTTTCCAATGAGTGATTGCAGTTCAGACCTGATAGGGCTGACTCTGTTGAGCCCTGATAGGGCTCATTCTGTTAGGTAGATAGTGAGGGATTCTGGTCTTCTAGGGATGAAAGTGGGTGGTATTGTCCCCATCTTAGTCCTGGCCAATCCTGATTCTCCATACCTGGGGGAGGAGGGAATACCCTACAAATCTGCCAACCAGAACTTAGAACACCAGCTGCAAAAGAATGCAGAGGACTGTCTAGCCTATGGGACAAGCCACATGGGTACCATAAAGTCCGGAAAGTGACCTAGACCCCACATGCATAGTTAAGGCTCAGGTCATGTGACTACCAACTGTCCAATCAAAGTGGTTCCATGGTGACCTCTGAACCACAAAGGAGGTCCCTATCCGGACACTATAAAATAAGACATAGACCATAGCCAAGCTCGCTCTCTCTTTTTGCCCTTCCTTTTCCTCGCCTTGCTGCTACGATGGGTCCGGTCGTTATCTGTGGCATATGTACCATGCTCTGTAAATCTATATCTTGCTCTTGCCCTATAATCCTATCTTTCTCCCCTCAATAAAGCTCATTTTCATGCTTGCCTAGCTTTGGCATGTCTGGTCACTCTTTGGCCATGAGCACTTCAAGAACCTACAGGTTCAGAGTAAAACCTACCAATTCCACCTCAGGGGTGAGGCAGCTGGGGCATTTTACACCAACTCCCAGTCCATCACTGGCTGAGGGCTGCTCCCAGGGGCTTTTCCTTTCCCAGCCCTGCTATAGGCAGAGTGGGGTCTTATGACCAGATAAGGGCCTCAGGCTGAGAGACACAGACACTGGAAGGTGGAAATCGACACTGACATGGTAAGGCCCAAGAGCATATGGGTCTGGTTCTTATGGCCTTGGCTCTACCCACGGCTAACATTCACTCAGCCAGCAGTGGCTTGAGTCCCTTAGATATTAAGTTTTACTGTGATAACAGTGAAATCCCCTCTGTGGAAAAGAAACACCCCATCACACTGTCCAACAATATCAATAGCAATACTATCATCATCACCTTTACGCAACTTACAGATGGTTTGGGGCTGTAGACAAATAATCTGGTAAGCACCTTAATCTTGCCCAATACCTAACAAACAGAAGCAGCATTCATATAACAGCCTTAAAAATTCATCAGTTGAAATGCAATTATTTCAGGGTTTTGTGATTCATGTTGGTGAATATATAATAGGTGCTTCATGCATATTTGTAGAATGAATTATTATCATTACTGTTATTACTACTATTATGACCCTTTTGCATGCAACTTTTATTCTAGAGAGCATGAGCCCACTCTCCCCAGGCCAAATTGTGATTATTTTATCTGAATTTACCTGCACACTTGCTAGGAAATTTGCATCTTGGGCTCTGCTGATAGTGTTAGGGAGATTTATAGGAGTCTGATAAGCAGCACTTATATCACAACAGGCTCTTTACATTTCTTCCATGCTGTGATGAAATTTCTTGGCCAGTGCCTTTTCTAAGGCCATTTTTTTATGTCAAATTGCAGTCACTCTGGAGGTGGTGTTGAAGACTATTATAAATGTCACAGAGCAAGCAAGACGATGCCAAGAATTCCTGTGAAAATAATATAGAGGGAAGGGTCCTGGCTCATCAGTACAAGGAGGATAGCCCCCATAAAGTTTCTGATTTTACTGGGAAATTTAAATCTAACCTATTACAGACAAAATTATTGTTAGATGCTTATTACCTTCAATAATTGCACAATTTCAGCTTCTTTTGGTCTTGTTTCATCTCATTCATATTTATATTGTTACATATGTATCTCTATAAGCCATACTAGATTTTTTTTTTTTTTGGAAAGAACTAACAGTTAATTGATCTGAGGGCATATGATAGCAAACACAGGGATTCAAAGATGTTCAGAAGAAAGCAAGACTTATTTTCTATGATCTTTATTTTCTTCTCTTTTTAAAGATGTATTGTACTACTCAGACTATGAATTCAAATAAGCAGATAACACTTTTTAATGTGAACCAAAGTGGTTGTTCTCTATATAATGCTTTACAGTAGTTCTTGAGTAGATTTCCACTTTTTGTTCTTTTATAGATTTGTTGTAACATTTTAGCTTCATTATCCAATAAGATCATGTTTTTGTTTGTTTGTGTTGGTAGCAGGAGAAGAAAGGGAAAGTTGGAAAAGTACTCCGCTTTTCTTATTCAGTTTTTGTTTTGCTTTGTTTTTTGAGGCAGTCTGCAACTCATGTGTTGCCCCTGCCCATGAAAGGTATAGGAATGTCTGATATACATTCATGTTTGTAGCAAAACAAGTAGATTCCAGTAGGGGGTTGGTTGTACATATAATTGGCCCATTTCTGATTCTTAGTGGCAAAGAAATAAGAGGAAACACTTTGAATGTTGGTACTAGTGCTCATTCTCAGCTCTGGAAAGTCTTTAACAGAAATGCCTGAACTCTTCCACCAAAAATAAAGACTGGTAATATTTTGAATATTAAGATTGGATAGGAAGCAAAATTTATAGCACTCCAATTTATAGCCATTTGATACATTTAGCCTTCTGATTAGAAATTGTAATCGAATTGAAGAGGGCAGTATTCATTGTCTACACTCTGTCAGTGATCTGGATGCTAAATAAAAATCTTCAAAAGAAACACTTATTTATTTATCCATGTCTTCTTTTGCATATAAATTGATAGAGTGGGACATCCAGAGTTTTCAGCATTAGTTTAAGAACTTTTATCTGTAAAGTTATGTATTAAATAGTTAAGACAGAATGTTACATTTCTTTTCTATTCATATTTTTGAAATTTGTCACATATGGAAAGCTTCAATTTTTCAGTGGAGTTCTTATTTATTATCAAAGACAGCTTTTGTGAGGAAAGCAACACTTTTTTTGACAAACTCAATTTGTTTGCATATAAAATATAATGTGAAAATTAATATTGTACTGTGTTTGCAATACTGTGAAAATACTCGGATTTTATTTTGACTAATTATACATCTTAACTTATCCCATAATAAAACATTTAGCTGAGACAAATTCTTGCTTTGCACTTTCTTTTAAAGTAGAGGTGTGAGTTTTTCTATCTTGGCTGTGTTCCAGTTTGTGCAATAAAAATACATTTTCTTTTAAAAAGTCCTCTGCTTCGAAACTAACTTTCATTTTCTTGTGTACAGTTTACATTTACTCTAGAGATGACTGTAAATCAGAATAAGACGATTATAGCCTTGGAGGGAGGGAGCTACAGGACCTCTTTCAGTATGGGACTATAGCTAAGAATAGTTTTTACATGTTTAAATGATTTGAAAAAAAGAAGAATGTTTCATGATACATAAAAATTATACACAATTTAATTTTCAGTGTCCATAAATAATGATTTATTGGAGCACAGTTGCACAGATTCATTTACATATTGTTTATGACTTGTGTTATAACATGAAAATGTAGTTATGACAGAGACCATATGGCCAGTAAAGCCTTAAATATTAATTATCTGGCCCTTTCAGAAAAAGTTTGCTGACTTTGATCTCTCTCTCTCTCTCTCTCTCTCTCTCTACTATATGTATATGAATATAGATAGATATATGTATCTATGTATGTATCTATTTATCTATCTATATCTGTATCTATATATCTGTGGTCCCCAAACCCTGGGTCACTGACCGGTACTAGTACTGGTCCATGGTCTGTTAGGAACTGGGACGCACAGCAGGAGGTGAGTGGTGGTGAGCCAGTGAAGCTTCATCTGTATTTCCAGCCGCTCCCCATCACTGGCATCACTGCATCAGCTCCGCCTCCTGTCAGATCAGTGGAGGCATTAGATTCTCATAGGAGCACGAGAACCCTACTGTAAACTGCGCATGCGAGGGATCTAGGTTGTGGGCTCCTTATGAGAATCTAATGCCTGATGATCTGAGGTGGAGCTGAGACAGTGATGCTAGCACTGGGGAATGGCTGCAAATACAGATTATCATTAGCAGAGAGGTTTGTTGGCACAATAAATGTAATGTACTTGAGTCATCCCCAGAACGTCTCCTCCCCTGATCTGTGGGAAAATTTTCTTCCACGAAACTGATCCCTGGTGCCAAAAAGGTTGGAGACCACTGCTCTATATGATCTATCTACATCAGTATTTATAAATCTATAGGAGAGAAAGAGAAGAGAGAAAGCACATTCAATTAAAAAAATGTCACTGCTATTTAATCTCAAATGTGTTTGGACATGTTTATACTAGTATGGAGAACACAATTTACAGCAACTAATATTCTTGTTCTAATTTACACTTCATGTGAAAATAACACACAAATTAACAGACAGAGATCCACCCTGTTGTCATATGAGCACGTTACTAGCTCATCTTCATTTAGATAGATCTACTGACTCCAACAAAAATGTGGTTTGCACCATCAGGTAGACGCTGAAGTTCAAATAAACTCCTTTTCAACATGTTATTATTCCAGCAACCATATCCCTGGCTCACATAGTCTCATAAAAAGCTTTAAATTTACTACATTTCTAAAAGGATACAGTTTGTGCAGTAGGTAACTGTCACATTTTATATAGACATTGGTGAAATATATTCACAAAGAAAATCAGTTATTCCCTTTCTTTGCCCAGAGATGGAAAATCATTCAATCTCATAATAAACTTCTGAATTTATTTTATAGTTTTATAGCTGAAAATATGAAGCTGAATGATAGCTTGGATGGTATTTGTTGCTTTTAAACTGTGCTTCCTCACATTTTAATGGCAGAATAGCAAATCTGTATACATGGACGGCAACTATTGTTTGTTGCATGGGCATAATCACTTTCCTAAACTAAAAAAAAGCCAAAAACCAAAAACCCCATAGAGACTGTATGTGTGTGTAGTTATGTATAAAGCAAAGTACAGCATTTAATTTACATGTAGTTTGGACTAATATTAAATTGTGAAGAGACAAAAATTTTTGTTGTTATCTTTTTCTAAATTAATGTCACTAAAGACCTGGACTTACTAATATTTTAAGTAAGTGAATGTTACTTTCCAGTTACAATTTATAAAAAAACTTACTTAGATTTAAAAAAATAACCATCTTACTGGATAATTCAGGCTAATATCAAAATAATCTGATCACTGTAGACATTTAAGCATCATTCAATGATTTTTAATGCAATGGTGTTACAGAGTTTGAAAGGCAAGTACACTCTCAATTTCTGTTAAAATAAATACTTCCCATTTCTTATTCTGAGATCATTTTGTAGGTAGGCTTATATGATTATAAGGACTCTTTGAAATCATTATTTGCTCTGTGTTCTCTTAATAACAATTTTTCTGTGTTGAATAAATTGAAGATGAAGATCTACTCTTTAGCTCTGACAGTTAAGTGTAATCTTTTAGGAATGTTGGGAGGAGGCAAGAAAGGAAATGAAGGGATTTACATTTCTGAACAGTGCCGGATCCTGAGAAGACATAAGCTAAAATAAAGACTGGGGAAGGCACCACGAGCAGAGCTGCCATCAGGAATCAGAATTGTCCTTCCTCTCCAGACAGTCGGTTCAAGTAATCCCACTGCAGGGACCACACACTGACTTTATTTAATCACCCTTCCAACTCTGCTCACTATACTCTTCTTCTCTATGCACAGATACCACAGAACATTCTTTGTTTGAACACAGTGAAACTGACCCTTGTCTGCAAACTGCCAGTTTGTTACTGGTGAAGAACTTTGTCCAGAGTCAGGCATACTCAATTCATTTCATTGTAAGGCATTGAAATAGTCGGAATTCCGTCAATCCACTGGAACATTGTTCTTGAACTGAAAACAGGTTGTATTTTTTTTCTTAAAATAAGATTAATTCCTCTAAAAAGTAACTTTATTGGGGAAATATTAAGTAACAGCATTATTTGAATTCTCATAGCATCCAATATTTCCAGTGTCCTGTCAAACCTAAAGGGCATTCCTTTACTTTCTTTTAAAAACAGTTAACAACAAAAAAAGCAAGTGTCTTTGCAAAACGGAGAAAAGCGTTGATTTAAATATGTAAAAAACTACTGCGGCTTTTAGCACTTGGATGCATATATTTTAATAGTGTATTTCTTTATCTTATCAGATTCTTTCTATGTTGTGTTGATTTAAAAAAATTAGCCTCTAAACATTATCCTTATCGAGTTTCAGAATATACGAATTATATCTACATTTTCTGTCATAAACTATTAGAATAACCTATCATGTGGCCATATAAAATCAGCCACATTCTATTCAAAATGCTTTGGAATTGAAAGGCAGTTTTCAATTTCTACTTGTATTTGGATAACAAAGTCTTTAGGCTGGTTAGGGCTAAAAGCACCACACACTTCTAAGATAAATTAGTTTCATTTTTATTTTTATTACTGTATTGCCAGCTTCTCTTCCAAATTACATTTTTAATAAATTTGATCTATAGCCATTTTGAAGGGTGAAAGCCCATAAACACATCTTTCAGCTTTAATTGCCTTTATAAAGCACTTACTCAAAAGGGCAGTTTTTCTTCCCAATTGTACCACCCGTTTTTATAAGTGAATCTGCCAGCCTCCCAGGATACACTGAAACTCAGTGCTAAAAACGAATCTTGTACTGCAGGGCATTAATGTATTCACATTTTAATTTTTATAGTAAAAAAGGAAAATAATTTGCCTTTTCAGGAAGGTTGCATAACAATCACAAGTAACATTCACATTTTAATTTCTTTACAACAACATATATTCTATTCTACAAATCATGTTCCCATTGTCAGATCACTGCTGTCTGTAACTTTCAGGTAGTTAAAGAACCACACCTTTTGTAATACAACAGCAGGCTTGAGCAAGTTTTCTACTGGGCACCGAGCCACATGGATCTTTCTGTTCTCTATTTATGTGCACACTCCTCCCTAGGTGATCTCATCCGGAGTCATGAACTTGCATTCCATCTACACACCCACGTCTCCTCCGTCGTTGAGATCTACACTCCAGTCTCCTGCTTCGTTGGGTCATACACAGCTACTGGCTCTTCCTTTTGACTGTCTAACCAGTGCCTGGAACTCAGCGTGTCCAAAGCAGAATTCCTGAGTTTCCCTGCAACCTGTCTTCCCCATCTCAGTACATGGCCCCAATGTTTGACATTTTTACCTAAAACCTTGTAGCAATCTGTGTGTCTCTTTATTTCCCATATTCCTCCCCTAATCTATTAGCAACACCAATGATCAGTAACTTCGTCATACAAACACGTACACACAGAATCTGACCATGTCTCAACACCTACTCTGTTTACACCCAAACGAAGCCAAAATCTTCTCTGACCTTGACTGTAATATGTTACTGACAGGTTTTCCTGGCTCTGATAACTCTATAAATACCAGCTAAAATGATATTTTAAAATGTAAATTATGTAATTTCTCACCTTTGCTCAGGGCTCGTCAGTGCTCTCTATTGTACTCAGAGTGAAATCCAACCACCATGTGCTACAATGCCACACACAAGAGAATCTCTGCCTATTTCTTGGTCTCATCCCACTCCCCTCCTCACTCTTCTTGCTCTGTCCACGTTGACCTTCATGCTGTGTCCGTACAAGCCAAGCCCATTCCTGCCTCAGGCCTTTACACTCTCTGTTCGCTCTGTCTGAAACGTTCTTCCCCAGATTTTGGGGTGGTTCACTCTCCTACTTCATTCCTGTTTCAGCCCAAATGTCAGTTCTCCCAGAAGGCCTTTCCTTTCTAATCTGGAATATTCCATTCCATTTTGTCACTTTGTAATCGTGCCCTTCTTCTAACATTTTTCTACGTAGCTCTTATCACTTTCTGACCTTTTATTATACTTATTTTTCTATTCGTTTATTTTTTCTTTCCCTGTAGAATGTTAAATGAAGCTCCACAAATGTTTTCCCATGAAGGATGAAAATTAGTCTCTCCCCCACCCCCCCCAACTCACTGTTATCCTTTTCGATTTCTGTATCCTTTAGAGATACAAATAAATCCTCCCCCATGGGAATATTTGGTTCCACTACTACTGCGGAGGTGGCCCCTGCATATCAGATGTGGAAATGTAAAGTAAACCCAAACAGTGAAATACTATTATAGGCTGAAGTTGGCAGATATACCTCCTGCCCCAGACATGATTTCCACAGAAATTGCAAGGACATAGGAGGGGAGAAATGGGGGAAAGGAGAGAAAGATGTGTTGAGCATTGGCATTCTGCGATGCATACTAAGAATACGTCGAGGAAAAAAAATTGCCCTCAACATCTCACTTTCAATGGCATGTGAAAAAGCAATTGGGTCAAACTGGAACATGATGATCAGGAATCCATGCTTTTATTTTTTTTTTTTTAAATTTCTGATTTGCCATACAAACTCAGAGTCATCATTCATGTCTTAGTAAAATTTGCCAGGAAGCACTTCACGTTGCAGACTCTTTAGCCCCACTTCTGGGATTTCGGTTCTGACTTCCAGAGGACTCTGATGCAGGTGGTCCATGAAAACATTTTGAAGAATGGTGACTCAGAACAATTAGTGATCTAAACTATTTTATTTCAATAGAGAAAGGAAAAATATTTTCTAACTTCCTTTAGATGTACAATAAAAAAAAATTTAAGATCATCCTGAAAAGGATTAGGAAACATCATTCATGTCTAATTTATTTCAACATGTTCACAAAGTATTGTTTTTCTAAACTTACTGTTATTTTTCCGGGATGTTATTAAAACAGTTTTAGCATTGCCTCCGCCTTTCCCCTGGTAAAGGCTAGGACGATTACAGCATCTATATCACATGATGATTCAAACAAGTTCAGTGATGTAAAACATTTAGAAAAGTGTCTGGCAAATAGTAATTTCATGAAATGTTAGTGATTATTATTAATGGAAATAATGTTTTACAGAACTTTTAAAGTTTTGTTCATTTGACTACTTACATTCTTAATTTGCTTATGACAGTTTGTGCTTAGGGTAGAAATTGATGTTCAAATTTTCATAAATTCTAGGTTACTTAGGCACATTAACATCGTGTATTACAAACCAATGTCAGTCAGCGTGATAAATAGCTTAATTTCTATCTCTATGAATGAGTTGAAATAGATATTTGTTTTGAATCCACACTGTTAAAATTTTTTAAGATCATGTATTTTTACAGTAAAAAATCAGCACATACAGAAAGAAAAAAAATATTACCTACAATATTACCAGCTAACCCATTAATGTATTCTATGCAAGATTTCATTTTATTGTATGTATAAAAAGTTTTACAAAGTGGAATCGTACAAAATTAGTGTCATAATTTACATATTTGTTAATTTTTTAAAATAAAATATAATTTATTTTATGTTAGATTTCATTGTATTAGTTTTATTGTTTAATAGTGTACCCACTGGAACTTAAAAAGATGGTATGCCTTTAAAGGCAAAGTATAGGCACCATTTCATCAGGGAAAGAAAAAAAAAGGATTGTGCTGTAATATAAATCCTGCAATGTGACCTTCCAGGATTTCTGAAGGATGAAAACATTCCACGTATACCATCCCCAGAGTGATGTTTGAGTGAAGGTATTGAGTCAGTCCTACGTAGAACCGCCTAATGGCACACTTTAAAGATAACTGCTAGTTTAATTATGCATAGTGGCAATAACATATTTGAATAGCAGCAAAAGAGAAGTCAAGTAATACTTAATCCACTTTAATTATGTATTATATAGAAAGGGATATTTTCTTAATATGAACTCTAGCTCAAAACTGCAGCTCTGTGCTGTCAGCGTGGATATTTAACACACAGCTCAGCTCTCGAGTGTTCACGTGGTCAGACACACCTTTGCATGATATCGCAGAGGATTCTCTTTTAACTGACAAGTGAGTGGAAATCGTGCCAACATTTCTTTTTCTTTTTTAAAAATTTGTTGCAGCTTTACGCTCTACAGACAATACACCCATCCTTCAACTATACAGCTTCAATATAATTGTATTTCCCTTTATTTCTCACTTTTATGTCTTTGTTTTGAAAGGCAATGGTGTGTAGATAAAAGCTTATGAGTAAAGATAGACAGTAAATTGAATTTCACCTCTGTATTTGCTTACTGTGTGACCTTGGACAAGTTACTTAACCTGCCTAATTCTTGACTTTCTAATGTGTAAAATGGAAATGATGATATATTTTATAATTTGGTTGTGAAATTTGAATAGTATGAGGCATAGAGATCATCTGTCACCTTATGCAGCCTCAATATAACTTTCTTTCCTTTCCTTTTATTGTATTGTACTTTCTCCATATTTCAGACTTGTCACATATTTTAAATTTCTTCATCTCTTTTGCTTTCATTATTTCCAGAATGATCTCAGCTGCATAAAATATGTCTGAGCCCATCCGGCTTATCATTGTCTCTCCTTTTTTTTTTTTTTTTTCATCTTTACATTTATTTTTTATTCAAATGGGACATGTTTTTTTTCTTTGGAAAAATTCTGAATGTTTCACATACGGGTACTGACAAACAGCTTCACCTCAGCCCTTTATCAATTTAATTTATTTTCTGTCTTCATATGGCGATGGCTATAGATCTGATACATAACATATTCTTATGTGTTCCCAACTTATCTGACTTAACACCTTCCTGCAAGGTTTTTTTTACCTAAGTGGTGTAAAATAGCCTTAACTATGTTCTCCTTAGTCCTGGTACCAGACTACAACCTAGCAAATACTTTATGACCCAGGACTGCATGGGCTACATCGTGCCTTTTGTTAGACTAGCATCTTTCCCAACAAAACCATGTTAATCAGCACGGTGATGTTTGCCACTTCTGGTTTTTGATACTGTCTTAAACATCCTTTAAAAATATCATTGTAGGTCCCTTTTATTGTGATAGCTATTTCCCTTTCATTCATATGATTTTAGCTCAAATAAAACATCCAGTTTAAGGTCAGACCACTGGGACTGGAGATGCGTTTTTGTCAACTCACTGATTACCTGTCTCCAGGTTGTGGAGTGAGCTCTCACATTGAATCACTGGGGTTTTCATCTTTGACTTCTTTACTGGTAGGAAGCCACATAATTTTCTTTAAAAACCTTCTCTTAAAATGGAAACAGGTTAATTATCTAATTTCTCTTTCCATATCTTTTTTTTTTTTTTTGCCATCCATTTTGTTCTCTGAACCCACCATTCTCTCCTCTCTTTGTTGTTTGTATAATGTGTCTTCAATTTTGCCTTAACTTTCTTTTCTTACTTCTTTCATTTTGACCGTATCATTATAAATGGCCCTCATTTTACCTCTGATTTGTGCTCTAATTTCTCATCTTTGCTTTCTCCCTACTGCTCTTATTAAATGGATCTGAAACTGGAAATATCTTCACTTCCATTAATTCTTTGAGCTTCTTTACTTCCCAGAACACTTCCTCCAGAATTCTAACACTCTTCTGGACTCATGTCCTGACAAAGTAACAAAGTTTTTCTCACCTTGATATTTCTGCTGGTATTTGAATGATCTTCCTGTTCTGCAGGAATGAGTTTATCTTCCAAATCTATTTTCCAATTTACCCAGCTTTTAGGGAAGATATCAGAGTAATGATTTGAACAGGCAAACGTTTTTTTCTCTTATTAATAAATCCTAACCATCCTATGGCCCACTTTTTGCAAGTATTTTTTTTTCAGTCTTTTTTCCTGTATATAGATGTAAACATTTTAAATTCTGTATCTCTTTCAGATTGATTCTATATATTTGCATTCTTTATTTAGTTTTAGTCATTTTTAGTCCTACCAATTTTTTTTTTTTTCTAAATAAACCCTATAGTCTCTTCAAATGCAACCATTTTTCTTCTTTAAGGAAAGGAGACACATCCTGCAGTGACCTATCCATTTGTGTTTCTTGGTGCCATTGTCTGGGGGCACGACAGAGCCGCAGCATATGCTGTAAAATAGAATCTCTCTTTTTCCACAATTCACATCCATAATCCTCTGACTCAGAGTTAGTTCATTTACCTCTCAAATATCTACTTGCCCTGTTCAGCTAATGCAATCGTTTCAGATAAACTTACGCTTGGTGCCACTATTCCCCAATTTTTGGACTCACAATAAATTAAGTTTATTTAGTCTAAGTTCCAAAGCTATTGTACCTCTAGCTACTGTGGTGTAATTCTTTGCTTATGTTATCTTCTCAACTGTGATAGGCTTATATTTATCCTATGTATTCTTCAAGATTTTATAGGGAACCTCATAATTCACAGACTCATGGAAGTGCAATATTTCTTCCTATTTCTTTATTTTTTTTACCTTGAATTTCATTTATTTGGGGCTTTTTTGTTACTTTCTTTTTATTTATTAAGCTATAATTTTGTTCTCTCCCCCTTTCCCTCTCTGTCCTTTCTCTGTAAACTTCCCCCAGATTTATGTTCCAATGTGCATATCTTCCTTTCCTCTGCAGAGTTATGCTTTTTCTTTTTTTTTAATCTCTATACCTTTTGATCATAACTAGATATTCCATTTCATTTTTTTTTATTCTTTCAGCACTCTATCTTAAAATTATTCTTTTTAAATATTCTCCCTGTCCCTACCTAAAGCTACTTTTTTGCTGCCTTCTCCCTCCAAAAGCCCCTGAATAATTTCTCATTACCATTCTGAGACTTAGAATATTTTCATTGTCTCTGTCTCCCTTTTATTATTATGTACTTTGAGGAATTTTCATAAACATTCCTATTTTAAACATAAAGCTTACCAAAGGTCCGATAACAGCAGCAGCAACTAATATTGCATGCTTGCTAATACTGATGGAGATCTTGCTGTATGCCACCCTCTCTGGTATATGTTTTGCCTGGCAGATCTGTCTGATGCAGCTAGTAGTAGCTCTTAATTTTATGGAGGACATAGGACATAACTGTGTTTTGCAGGAGAAGCTGTCCAGGTTAGGGATTAGTTTGCAGATGGTCACACAGGAGTAAAAGGCAGATCTAGTATTCAACCAGCCAGTCTGAATCCCAGGGCCTCAAGGAATATACCTTCCCACCAGTGTAGGCTTTGTTTAGGCACCATTATGGCATCAGGCAGGACATAAAATGAGTGGCCTAGAGGGATCATTCAGGTAATTTAATGGGGGTCAGGTAGAGGATGGGGCAACATGGTGAACATGCTCATGGAAACAGTGCCTCCTGTTCCAGCTGAGAGCTGCCATGTGCTATGGACAGGAGCTCAGTGCTTGCCAGAGCTTCTGACCAGTCAAGGCAGCAAGAAATCCCAATATTTCGCATATGAAATTTCTCGTTAGAAAAGTTGCATCTACTTAAAAAAATATCACACATGATGCTGGCAAACCAAGAATATCTGCATGTATAATATAATACAATGTGTAAGATTAGACGCCTCTATTTAACTGACTCCTAAGCCTATCATATCTCATTTATACCATTTTGACTCTAAAATAAAATAATTAGTAATATGCTCCCTATCACCCACCAAACTTCCCCCAAAGATATGTTCTGGAACCAGCCAACTAGGTCTCTAATCTAAACTTTTCCACATGACTTTACACAGGTTACTATTGTTCCCTGTGCCTTGGATTTTCATTTATAAAAATAGGAACAGTAGTAAGGGTACCTGCATCCCAGAGTTTTAAGTGGTTGCTTTTAAAAATAATTTTCACCAGTTTCACTGGAGAACAAGTGAATGGAGCTCCTTACCTGCCCTGCCAAAAGTCAACCCCATCATTGGTCTTTCATGAGGATCAAGCAGGTTAATAATTGTATATTTAATAAAATGCTGGAAGAATAAGAATAAGAAAACATCACTGAGCTCCGAGTCAGGATCCCTGAAGCTTGATTTGAAGTTCTTTATTTACTCACTGTGTGACCTTAGAAGAGTCACCTAACTGACCTTTGTATCCTCATCTATAATAATATATCCTGCTCTGGAAAATATTTGTGTATTATCTTACCATCCCAAAGTATTTGAGCATCTCTCACGTGTCTACTCTTCATGGAAACAAAACATTCCATTTTTCCATTTGATTAGGACAATTCCAACTCCTGGACATGTTGCTGTACACAACAAAAGGATGAGCATCTTGCATGCGGCCAAAGGGCGAGATAAAGTTACAGCACCCCCCGCCCTGCCAGGGCTACTTCCCAGCTTCCCGGTACTGACTTCCCAGTTAATGTCGATCTGGTCTCAGTAAAAGAATAAAAAGTCACACAAAGGACATGAGCTCTTGGAGGGGCCTCATGCAAGCTGAGTTCTATAAATGATGTGGCTATAAAAGGAGGCCGAAGTAGTTCTGGCTGAATGTTAATTTAACTACAGCCATATATAGTTCAGTTTAAAGCGTAGGAAGAAAAGGTACCCTATTAACATCTGTGAGTGTGTTAGAACTCCCATGCACCAATCAAGGGGCGCGCCACACAGGCCTTAAAGAACGAACTTTATGAGCCACAAACTGCTCTTGAAATTAAAGATCTGGGCAAATAATAAATATTTCCCCAACACTCTTACCTTTGAGAATGGCAATACCACTCCTTAGAAAAGAGCTTGATATTGTTTAAAATTTAATCTTAGAATAACTTCTGGTTTTATTGATTGAAAGCTGGAACTGCTTCATTAAAAGGAACTGTCCTACAGTGCAAAAGTTTGGAGATTCAGAAAAACTTGGAGGTTTAGATTGGCTAAGTCAACGAGGAATTTCTCAGCAAGGTAGAAAGGTAAGAGAAGACCATGCTTGCTAACAAAACCTTCACTGGTCACTAATCAACTTTATAACTATTAGAGTCCTCTGTTAACATTTACCTTCTCATTCTCTTTTGGCATTTTTTGCTTTGTGTTAATATTATTTATACACATGTCAACAGATTGTGAGTTGCTTACAGCCAGAAACAGTCTCTTCCGCAGAGTTTTTCTGCCCCATCTAGCACTGTGTCTGTCACATAGATAAATATAAATGTTTGTTGAATGAATAAAGGTATATGTGCCCTTGTACATGTATACATATATACTCATCCTAAGATATCCTAAGATACTACCTATGTTTTTTCCACTGATCCTAATATATATTTCAGTTCACATGATTCTAACTTTTTTTTAAAATAGGTTGAACACTGTTTAAAAGAAGGGGTGTTGGGTTACACACACACACACACACACACACACACACACACACACACACATCCTTATTGCCAAGGAAACAAAGTCTATAGAAATCAGAAGGAGGTAAAAGATTATTTAATTCAGTCTCTGATTAATATTCATAGATCTATTGTTATACAATATTTGGTAACGAAGTCCTTTAAAATGTATTAACTGAACAAAAGCTTTATGGCCACCAACAATGACTGACTAAATGTGCATTTTGACCATTAAAAAATAGAAATTTCCAGAAACTTGATTGCATACCAATAGGAAAAGTAGTGGTGAACTAAAAAGCAAAGTCTCAAGTTATTTTTTAAACAAAATTGTTCCATGTGAAATGCTGTTTCCCTTTGATAGAGTCACAGATTTGCAACCCGTGATGATAGAGACGATATGTACAGAAGACCACAATCGAAACGTAAAGGAAAGGAACAAGGAGCAAGTTCTTTAAAAAGAATCCTGTTTGCAATTCTGTTGTTACTAATTCTTGTCGATAAATGATTTTGTACTTAAATCTTACAAGAGTAAACAGCTCTTAGCAATTCTCAGTGTTTTCTAGGGAGTGATTGTGATCAGTGGATCGAATCTGACTTAATCTAACAAATGATTATTCTTTACAATAGAAAAGCCAAGAAGAGCTGGATACCATTTGAATGCTTCCTAAACCTTATTTCAACACTTCTGAAATTGAACTCACTCTTTTCCTCCAGATATGTGCTCTTTCTTTTATGTTTTGTGTCTCCATCAATACACCACCTTCCTTCTAATCACCAAAGCTAGACAGTGCCGGATTACCATTGATACCTTCTTTCTCTTCCCCAGCCACATTTATCGGATCAATTATACTCTGAAAACCCTTTCCCACCTTGCCTCTTCTACTGCCACTAGTCTAGGTCTTTGTCATCTTTTTCCTACTGCAATAATCTTCTCACTGGCCTGTCCCCTCTCAATTTGATTTTCTATAATACCACTGGATTTATCTTCCTAAAACACTAATATGTTCACATTGCTTCCCAGGTAAAAAATTTAAGAAGGAACTACGGTTAAAAGCACAGATGTCTTCCAATAGCAATCTAGGTGCCAGCGGGCATATTTTGTTTGGTTCATGGTATTAAAAATATTTTTGATTGGTCAGTCAACATTTAACAATTTTGATAATTCATTTATGACATTTACTGCTTTTCTTGAAAAAGACCAATCAGCTCTTTTTCAACATTTCTCTTGTTGGACTGATTTACTACCCCCATACAATCCTCCAAATGTAAGGTTTCTCCATGTCACTACAGACCCCACCACTCCCTGTTGTCTGTTTGGCAATGAGAGCATCTCATAGCTATCACTTGTCCTGTCTTTTTTAGTGTAGTTTCTCTTACACCCAGCTCACTTCCTTTACTGTATTCTAATGTCCATGTTCCTTAGCACAAGCATTCAAGACCTTTATAGGCTGGCTACATTCTCCGCTTACCATCTTATTTTCCTCGGTATCCCCAGTTGATATTTCAGCCATATCATACTGCTTCCTTCTCCTAGAACAGGCAGGAGCTTGGGGTTCAGGGTATAGGTAGACCCAGACTGTCTGAGGAGAAATTTAGTTTCTACCTTTATTGGCTCAATTATCTTGGACAAACTACCTAACCTCTCCATGCCTTGAGTATTTTGTTTATAAAGTAGAGATAATAGTGCCTACCTCATATGATTATAATAAGGATTTAGGAGAGTTAATACATATGAAGCTTTTAGCGCTTCATAAATGTTCAGTCAATTTTAGACATTGTTAATTTCCCAAAAAACAAAACTCAAGAAGTTCCATCAGTTGGGCATGTCCTTTTGTTTCTTATTTTGCCTGGTGCATTTCAACTTCTTCTTTAATATGCTACTTAAATGTTACATTTGGGAAATGTTTTCCATTTTCCACATCAAAATTAATTGCTCCTTTTTTAATGCAAGTACTCATAGACCAATTTGGTTATACCTCTTTTTATGGACTTACCATATCTCCCCCTGGAGTTTCAGCTACTTCAGGGAAAGGAGCAGATCTTACATGTGATTTTGTCTTCTAAGTAATTATGAGCTGAGTGCATCTGAAAGAGCATCATGTGCAATCCATTTACTGGAAAAATGAAAAAAAACAAATCAACAGATGTGGAGATTAATTCTTCTATGGACAGTTAATGTGGCAGAACAAGGACCAAACCACACAGACCATCACCCTGGACTTGCACCTCCTTTTCTCTTTAATATATCGATGAAGAGCTGCTACATTCAAATGATAGTGGGGATCACACAGGCAGGGTTTCTAGAAGGTAACTATCTGTCAGAGTTCTGCTGTGATCATGCAGCCACTGCTACCAAACCATATGGAAGGGTAAAGATGGTAGCAACAACCAAATCGTTGGGAGACAATAATTTATAAGGTTCAGAGTTACCATTGCTAGCACCTCTTTTGTACAGGGGACTCAGTAAGTCATCTTTCTAAGATTACCTCATGAATTCTCTTTCCCCTCTTATCACTGTATTATTAGAGTCAGCACTTTTGGGTAGCATGCTTGAAATAAATTGTTGTTAGATAGATGAATGTAAGCACAAGTGATATGCCTAAGATCACACAGTCGATAAATAGCACAGTCACTATTTGAATCTAGAACCTTTTGAGTTCCCTTCTCAGGGTCATTTAATTTTAACATATCATAGGATTGGATGGTTCCTCATTGCTAATCCATACAGGTTTGCTCCAATCTACTGAACTACTTATATTTTACTAAGCATCTCTTCCAATTTTGATCCCTACATGCTTGTCCTTCAAACTTGGAAGTGTTTTCTCTGACTTCTATTCATCTTTTAAAACACAGCTTAAGCATCTCATCCTCTCCTGCCTGCCTACTCTGGGTCAGGTGCCCATGTCGTTGGTTGCATGATGCCATCTGCCTGTTGTTCTCATATCATTCATTTATACTCTACTCTTATTTATACCTGTAGAACATGAGCTCCTTGGGAGCAAGGAACTTGTCCCACTCTATTTTGTGGCTCTACTACCTAGCAGAGTTCTCAACAGATTGTAAACACTCAGTGGATATTTGCTCAATAAATGTGTGGAACAAAGGATACAAAAGTCCCAAGAAGTAGAACTTGGAACTACAGAGCTAGATCCTAAGATAGAGTCAACAATTTGCTGGGCTCATGTAACAACTGATTGCCAAGGCCTCACACCTGCCTGTTCATAACACTTAGCTTCCTTGTCTTTATGCTCTATACCTGACCCCATAGACAGAAATGATTAATTCCCAGTAGAACTTTCCTATCTGTGCTCTAGGCTACCTTTTCCACTTTCTATTACAGATTTAGTTTGCCACTACACCCAATTTTCTTCTTTTCTAGCTGTGGGCATTATTTCAAGACCCAAAACCTCACAATTTACATAGAGGTTTGTAGTTTCTCCAAAAACTTACAGCCAACATATGACAACAAGAAGAGACATTTCCACAGTAGTTGATTGCAAAATAGATGTAATCTTGCGACCACATCAATATTGTCAAGTGCTCTTGCTCACATAGGTTAAAAAAAGCATCTGTGTGGGAGTCTTGGTTTCAAAAGCCTGGAAGGTACATGTTTGAAGAAATTATGAATACTGAAAATTTTGAAATAAATTGTAACATCAGGATTTGAGTATAAATCTTATTTCTTTGCATAAGGCAGGGGGTAGGGGGATGCTTTTTATTTCCAGACAATCTCCTAAGAAAGTAAACCCAGGACTAGGTGAGAATTGTGCGGGCTTCATTCTGTCAAAACATATTGCTACTTATAGGCTTAGGGATGCTGCCAATAAAATATTTCTTCAACCCCCGAGGTTCTACAAGAATAGACTCTTGGATAAGATTATTGTTAACAGCACAAGTGTTGATATAGCCACGAGTTAATAGCTACTGGCAAACAGCAGCCTTTTTTGTTCTGTGTGAATAGTTCTTCCTCTCCTAGTCTGCCAAACTAAGCACATTTGGTGTGTTTTCAAAGTGGCACACAGGAGGTCAATTCATTAATCATTCTCAAATAGTGGGAAACAGAGACTCCTGTCTATGAAGCCACTGGAAATGTAGTTTTTTCTGTTTTCCATTTTAAGCTAGTAGGTAATATTTCCCCTCCCTAAAAATTCCTTCCTTCCTTTCCTGCCTCCTCAAGGGCCTGTTCGTTTCTCATCTCTTTAAGTTAGAATTCAAATGATTGCACCATTTTAAGTAGACAATTGAGTGGAATTGGGAGAAAAGGAGTATTTTTTCTTTCTTTTTTTTTATATCATGTTTAACTTTATTCATATAGAGTGTATAAAATACCCGGCCAAAATTTACCTTCCTAACTTTACCCACTAAGAAAGCCAGTTCTCTGGGCACACTGGTGTGCTCAATGTTTGGCAACCACATATGTATCTTAAGTAGGTGGGACACAAATGAAGCTAATTTTAATACCCACCCACACCCGTCCTGAGCTTACCTTGCAAACATGGGATTTGGTAGCAGTTATAGCAGGCTTTGAAAGGGAGATGTCTGGCTCCATTCTTGCTAGCTATGAGATTTTAAGCAACTGACAAAACTTCCAAAAGCCTTGCTTCTTTCCTCTCTAAAATGGGTATAATTGTAGAACCTACATTCCAGGGGAGTTGTGAGCTTAAATTTGAATACATACGTAAAACATCTTAGCGGAGGGAAGAAATTTCCCCATCATCTTCTCCCTACTCTTCTCCTCCTTCTCTTCTCTCCCTCATTATTCTTTTCCCTCCTCTTCTTCCTCTCCTTTTCTTTTTCCCCATTTCCTTTGTTCTCCTTTCCCATACCTGGAACACATCCCCTTGCTCGACCTTCTCATGTGAATTCCACTAGAGAATTCTTCATATTTTAATTCACTGGGGTCTCCAAACAAATGAAAGGCCAGGGACTTTTTCTTCTGGGCTGAATTCTATTTATATTGAAAATAAACTAATTTTTTAGTATGATTTTCCCGAGGCTGCTAACTGGAAAGGACTCCAGATTTTGGATGACACTGATGCAGCTGGCTCTTTTGTTTGGTTGAGGCAATCATAGAACTGAACAGCTAGTGTAACATCAGATGAAATACAAGAGCCTTCCCTTTCTGCTCTCGGGATCTCTGTAAAATGTCCTGTTTGTTTTGAAGGTCAAAGTGAGTTCTAAGCAGTAATTGAATGCAGAGCGTATAATGCTTGCCCACTTTAGATTCGCGGCTTCCAAAGCCGATCAGGCAACAGAACTCTGACATTTTGTTTATTTTCATGTGAATATAAAACTCAAATATTTAATTGATTTTGAGCCTCTATAATATGTGGTTTTATCTTCACGTACAAGCATCTCCCTCTCCAATTCTGGCCTTGAGTGCACAGCTTTCCTGCAATCCTCTGTCTTCCTCAACCATTTAAAAAAGTCCATAGAGTACTTTTCTAATCCTCTGTATGCACATTGTTTAAAACAAGCAAACAAACAAACTGGTTGGGAAAACAACTTTCTAATCATTTAATTTTGTCCTATTTCCAGTGCTCCTTCCTGCAACTATCTTTGGTTTCTCAAAATTCTGTGACTTTCTTCACCTTGTCTATTTGGTACATAGCCGCATTCATTTCTCAAAGTCTAACTCTGGATTCTCTTAATGGCTTTCTCAAAAGAAACTGACAGTTATTCCTGGTTAAGTTACATCCAGTTACTGGACTAGAGAACCCAAGTCTGGCCTGATTTAGGTGCTAAAGACATCACTCTCTCCCATCTCTCCAGGAACATCACACATTTCGGGTGTGGCTTGATCTTCCAAGTAGAAACCGGACACCAGTGAACAAACTTGTCCCTAGTGAGACCTGGCTGGCCCATGTGTGACCCCAATGTCCTCTCCTGTTCTTCAACTGCCTTGAGGTTTCTCCAAACGTTTCCTATGTTTGAAATTAGTTATTTGTCCTATTTAATTGCTTTTCTTTCCTTTCCTCACCATTCTTTTCTAATGCTCATGTCTTCCCAACTCTTTATCACTTTCTTTTCCAGTTTTTATAGGTATTTATGGTTTGACTTCTCATAAAGAAAAAGCAAAGAAAAGTAAACTTGTTATTCAAGAATCCCAAAAAGAATGACAGCAAATGGAAAATGCAACTCAGTCTAGGAACAGAAATGGACTGTTTCACCACGCCAAGCACATTTGAAGGCAGGGCTGCAGTACTCTTCCCATCTCCCTGCTTAGGCCCTAACACAGAGCGGAGCTTTGTAATTGATTAACAGATAACTGGGAGGACTACCCCCCTTTTCTTTCCCTTAAAATCAGAGACCAGCACAGTGAGATATTTGCCATATATTTGATTATTTCATATTGGGGCAAGATTGGTTTGATTTGGGGCAGCTTAAGGGATATTCTATACTTATGAATCTAATTATATATAATTTTATATAGAGAGGTAATCAGGCACTCCTATGCATTAAGAGTAACATGTTAATGAACCTATACAAAATTTTGTTCCTACAGGGCTGAAGAATTTGGGATTCAGCCCCCATGAGGAGAGCACTGAAAACCTCACCCCGCAGAGCTCTTTTGAATCTTGAGATGCTGACTCAGATGCCCTGGATTTTTGGTGCTTACACTCACTAACTCTAGAACTATAAGGAAGATGCCTAACCACTCCAGGGCTTAGTTTTGCCATCCATAAAATGATAAACATTACATCTACCTAACTCAGATGATTTCTTTTAAAAGGTCTTGATTTAAATATTTGATATATTGAGCTACAGTATATTGTGTATATTAATACATAAAGCATTTAGAACAATGAATGGCAAATAGGAAACACAACATAATATTAGCTCATGTTATCAGTAGTATGTTATTAGTAGTATGAACATTACTGAGTAGGCTCCATGTGTATGCTGCCCATGCAGAGAGAGATATGCTTTGGAAACCACTGCTGCTCAATAACTGGGGGGAACACCAATTCATAAGACAACCACATTGCTTTACTTTCCTTGTTCATTGTAGCTACACAGAGTTTTTGCAATAACATATGATTTTCATTTTTTTTTGCATTACTTGTGAAGGATCAACACAGCCCCCACCTTTTCCTTATCACATTCTTTCTAAGAATAGAACATAGCTCTTAAACTCTCACTGTACTTTAGCAAATGTACAGAGACTATATTTCACCGGGAAAATCATACATTTTCTAGGGCTTCCATGTGTTTTCTAATAACTGTCTCAGAATCTACTTCCAGACTTAAGGACATTCTTAAAGTGGGTGCAGTAGAGGATGAAGCAGGAATGAAAATCTCTGAGTGTTGCTGCTTGTGTGTGGTCCTTCCCCTCCCTAGGGTCCACCCTTCTATTTCAGAAGACTTGCCAAGGGCATTTTACCAAAGGGAAATAATCTCCAGGGTGGTATTTCCCTCCCAAAAATGTAAGAAAAACCATGCCTGGAGAGAAGAGTTTCAGGACTGATACAAGAGGTGAAACGGTGGAGGCAGTTCTTAACTTATTATTGTAAGTTTCCCAGAAGCTCCTCTCCATTCTGGTATTTGACCAAAGTGGTCTGGTCATGCTAAGAAGGGGTAATGACACTCCTTCAGTTGTTCATCAAGCATTTACTAAGAATCCAAGCAATACAGTGCAGTGACAACGGGAAAAAAAGATGCTACACAGTCTCTCTTCTTAAAGTAGTAGGGAAAAATCAGAGCTATATAACTGAAACACAAGAGCTAAATCTTTAAAATACATAGCATGAGGGGAACATAGATAAGGAAGTCCTAGTAGGTCCTGGGTGAGACAATGTTGGCATGCATGAAGCAAATGCTTCTAGGCAGAAGAACAACAAATTTGAAGATGGGGAAGACTGAAGCAGCATAGTCTTAGGAAGCTGAAAGTGGAAGTTTAAAGAGGCCATACACAGGACAAGGCTGGACAGGTAGGTAAGGGCCAAGTGTGAACACTTGCTGTGTTAAAGCATTTGGGAGTTTTAAAAATTGTGCAATGGGAAGCTATTAAAGACTTTTAAATGATATATATATATATATCTATCTTTTATTTCAAAATATTAAGGTAGTACAAATATTTTGTTATATATGTACCTTGTATAAGGTTTAAGTTGGGGCTTTTAGTGTGCTCATCAACAAAATAGTGTTCATTGTACCCAATAGGTAAGTTTTTACCCATTACCCCTTCCCAACCTTTCCCCTTTTTCTTCTCCCATGCCCTTTACATCTTTTATGCCTGTGTGTGCCCATTATTTAGCTCTCAATTATTACAGAGTACACGTGGTGTTTGTTTTTCCATTCCTGACATACTTCACTTAGGATAATGGTCTCCAGTTCCATCCAAGTTGCTACAAAAGACATTATTTCATTCCTTTTTATGACTGAGTAATATTTCATGTTGTGTAAATATGTTGTATGTGCATGTATGCACACACACACACACACACATATATATATATATACATACATACACACACCACGTTTTGTTAATCCACTCATGAACTGATGGACACTTATGTTGATTCCATATGTTTGTCATTGTGAATTGTGCTGTGATAAACATTTGAAAGCAGGTGTCTTTTTGATAAAATGACTTCTTTTCCTTTGGGTAGATACCCAGCAGTGGGATTGTTGGATTGAATGGTAGGTCTACATAGATATCTTTGAGAAATCTCCACGCTGTTTGTTTTCCATAGAGGCTGCACTAACCTGCAGTTCCACCAACAGTGTATAAGCATCTGTATCTCTCTGCACCTACACCAGCATCTATTGCTTTTGGCTTTTTAATAATGGCCATTCTGACAGGGTAAGGTGGTATGTCATTGTCGTTTTAATTTGTATTTCCCTGATGATTAGTGACATCGAGCATTTTTTCATATATTTCTCTGTCTTCTTTTGAAAAACTTCTGTTTATGTTTTTTGCGCACTTTTGACTGGGGCTGTTTGCTTTTTTCTTGCTGATTGTTTGAGTTATTTTTAGATTCTGGATATTAGCCAGAATATAGTTTGTGAATATTTCCTCCACTTTTGTAGGCTTATTAATTTTGTTGATTATTTCCTTTTCTGTGCAGAAACTCTTTAATTTAAATAGGTCTGATTTATTTATTTTTATTGTTGCTGTATTTGTCTTTGGGATCTTAGTCATGAATTCTTTGCTTAGGCCAATGTCTAGAAGAGTTTTCCCTATATTTTCTTCTAGGATATTTATTGTTTCATGCCTTACATTTGAGTCTTTTATCCATCTTGAATTAATTTTTGTATATGGTGATAGTTAGAGGTTCTGTTTCATCCTTCTGCATGTGGCTACCCAGTTTTCCCAGCACTATAGATTGATTAGGGATTCCTTTCCCAAGTGTATGTTGTTGCCTGCTTTATTGAAGATCAGTTGGTTGTAAGTAGGTGATTTTATTTCTGGATTCTCTATTCTGTTCCATTTATTTATGTCTCTACTTTTATATCAGTAACCTGCTGTTTTGGTTACTATAGCCTTGTAGTATAATTTGAATTCAGGTAATGTGATGCCTCCAGATTTATTCTCTTTGCTTAAGATTACTTTGGCTATTTGGGCCTTTTTTTTTTTTTTGCTCCAAATGAAGCATAGAATTATTTTTTCTAGATCTGTGAAATATTATGTTTATATTTTGATAAAAACTACGTTGAATCTATAAACCATTTTGGTCAGTATGGACATTTTAACAATATTGATCCTACCAATCCATGAGCAAGGAATATTTTTCCAGTTGTTTGTGGTCTATGATTTCTTTCATCAATGATTCATAGTTCTGCTTGCAGAGATCTTTGACCTCCTCAGTTAAGTATGTTCCTAGATATTTTATTTTCTTTGCAGCTATTGCAAATGGTATTGAGCCCTTGATTTGACTCTCAGCTTGACTATTGTTAGTATATAGAAATGCTACTGATTTTCATACATTGATTTTATAACTGAAGATTTTATTGAATTTATTTATCAATTCCAGGAGTCTTTAAGGTTTTCTAGATACAAGATCATGTCATCAGCAAGTGGATAGTTTGACCTCCTCTTTCCTGATTTGGATGCCCTTTATTTTCTTCTCTTGCCTGATTGCTTTGGTTAGGACTTATAATGCTATGTTGAATAGAAATGTTGATGGTGGGTACCCTGGTCTTATTCCTGTTCTTATGGGGAATGCTTTCAATTTTTCCCTATTTAATATGATGTTGGCTGTGGGTTTGTCATAAATGGCTTTTTAAATTTTGAGGTATGTTCCTTCTAGAACTGGTTTGTTGAGAGGTTTTTTTTTTTTATCATGAAAGGGTACTAGATTTTATTGAATGCTTCTTATGCATCTATTGAGATGATCATATGGTCTTTGTTTTTACTTCTGTTTATGTGGTGAATAATGTTTATTGATTTGTGTATGTTAAATCATCCTTTCATCTCTGGGATGAAACTCACCTGATCATGGTGAATTATCTTTTTAATGTGTTGTTAAATTCAGTTTTCTAGTATTTTGTTGAGGATTTTTCCATCTATGTTCATAAGAGATATTGATGGGAAGCAACTAAAGAGTTTTGAATATGAAAAAGAGTTAATCTGTTTTATATCTTAGAAATATATGTCTAGAAACAATTTTAAAGCTGGGTTGTGCATATGGGTGTGTGCTTTGGGGGGATTGGGTAGACATGTTGGCAAAATAGGAGGGTATTAGAGTAATTCCTCTTGGAAATGATACAGTCCTTAACTAGGACAAGAAATAGTGGGATGCAAAAGATAAGATGATATGGAGTGTGAAAAGACAAGAATGATCACCTGAATCCTCACCTGGGCACTCAGGTAGCTGATGATGCTCTTAACCTGACACAGGAAGGGTGGGAGAGAAGAGCCTCCTTTTGTTCCTCTTCAATTTGAGAACACACTGAAAGATTCACACAGGCAGTCAGCAGATTGGAGCTCATAAGAATATTTGATGAATATTGGGTTATCAGGGCAGACATATATGGACTAGTCTATGTGCTCAAACTATAGCTGTAGAAAGAAGAAAGGAGCAATAAACAAAGTTATAATGTAGACAGCATAGTATAGAGGATAAGAATATGGACCTTAGAGCTACAGTGTTTGAATTCAATTTCCATCCTCATAACTTAGCATCTGTTTGGTCTTAGCAAATTATTTAACCTCTCTGGGCTTCCATGTTCTCCTCTGTAAAATGCAAGCAATAGCAGTATCTGCCTTATAGCACTGTTATAAACATTGAATAAATCAATACTTTTAAAGTACTCGGGCCAGTGGTGATGCAAAATTATGTTATTAGTATTGTTAGATATTTCCATAATGAATGAAAGGCACAAGAAAATGTTTGTGGTGGAAGAACACTAGAGCTTTAAGAAGATCTCTAGGGAGCCCCAGCATTTAAAAGTAGAGGAGTGAGCTGGGGAAAAAAAGTATGAAACATAGACCAGAAAGGATAAAAAAAAAAAAAAAGGACCCTGGAGAGAATTATGTCATGGAAGCCAATAGAGAAAAGATTTTCTAAGAATATTTATCATGAGCAAATGCACACATACACACAATTCAAGTTAAAACTTAGGAGTGTCTTTGAATTTGTCAACAATAATATTTTCAGTGGAATGAGCATATATTTAGCAAGATGACCATGATCAGTGGGCTGAGAATGAATATAGGACAAAGATGTTAAAATACTTGTTATGTGGAGCTCTTTCAGGAAGCTTCAAAATGTGAGACAGGAGAGTGGGAAAGGTGTAGCCAGAAGGACAAGGAATGTTAAGGGAGCATTTCTGTTATTATTATTGATGGTATTTGTTGTTTTCAATATGGGAAAGACTTAACTATGCTTCTAAAGCAAGAGGAAAGTAATCTTGAAAATACATGAAAGAGAAGAAATACATCAATCATTGTTCCTGATAAGAAAGAAATGAGAGTTTTATTTCCTTTCAATGAAAGCAGAAAAGGCCTAGAATAGTTGCTTTCTCTTCTTTTCACTATCCAACCCCAACCTCAATCCCTGGCAATGTCCTAAAAGGCCTGCCAGTCTATGTTTTTATATCAATGCTTTCTTACTATCTGATATCAATCTGAGGCCAATCCATACATTGTCTCTACTTGCAATCCTATGGCTCTTGTCTATGCTGCCCAGTATAGAATTCATGAGCTCCATGTGGCTATTTAAATGTAAATTTAATTAAAAATTCAGTTTCTCAGTTGCATTAGCTACATTTTAAATACACAGGTGGCTAGTGGTCCCTGCATTAGAAAGCATGGATACAGAACATTTTCTTTATTGCAGAAAGGTCCTTTGGACTGTGTTGTTCTAGGTGATGAAATAAATCCCATTTCTCTCTCTGGGGTCTGTCAACTATGAGGTGTTCCTGAGACTATTCATATCACCACCTGTTGACCTTGAACCCTGAGCATGGTCCTTGCTATCTTGCCTCCCCACTATGCTCATGATCATTTATTAGTTCTCTCTGTGGGACCTCTCTGTCTTTTAATATTTCATACCCCCTTTAGTTACCGCACTTCCATTTGAAATCCTCTTTTCATTGGCCACAGGTGCCTCCCTTGAAGAACTTAGTAAGTACCCTCTTGCCTATTGACTTTGGAACCCTATTCCAAATTGTTCTCTTTGTCCAGCCCTGTAATCTACCCTTAGTTTATATCTTCCTCATATTCAGAACCTACCTTTATGCTCCTTTGATTTTGAATCAAATACTGGTTAAAAGTTCAGGATGTGAACTTTGGATTCAGATGGATCAGCTATTACAATATTTTATGTGTTTAACATGGACATAGTTCATAACCTGATAGAGCCTCGGGACCTCATCTGTGAATGGGGAATGAAAACAATACCTGTCTCCATGAGGATTACATGACACAAATTTGACAACTTCTTAGTGCAATACAAACTGCATACTGCATTCTCTCTCTGTCTCTCTTTTCCTCTCTGCCTCTCTTTCTTGGGTCTTTTCCCAGGACTATGTCAGAGATTATATTTGATTGTGAGTACAGAGCCCATGAGTAGGCAGTAGCTTATATAAATAGTGGTCTGCAATTTGCTCTACAGAATGAAGGCTGGAGGTAAACAGGACCCAACCATGGTCTACTGTCTGGAGGCCTCAGATCCATGGGCTCTGACTTCTTGGCCTTTCCCTCCTGTTTGTATGGTTGCTGCTGCAAGTCCAGTCATCAACACTGATTCAGATATTCCTGAGGAATCTGGAAGTTTGGCTCTAAGCTGCTTGCCCTTCACTGAAGAGAAAGTCAGGGGAAATGGTGGAAGGAGATAATCTATAGAGTCCTCCACAAGGACAAAATATGAGCTCCTGGGTGTCCATCTTTCTTCCCCATCTTCTGCCCCCTCCTTGCCCCTTGGTGAGAAATTCTTATCAGTCATCTGGAAGTGTCTAAATGGCCATAGTATAAATCAAGTAGCCCTCATCCCTGCTCCCAGTTGCTTGGGAATCATACTCCAGTCTCTTGCAATTTAAGCTTGTGTGTGCTACATTCATTGTACAGACACAATATGTAACTGATAACTTGATTTAAAATGTGTTTATGCCTGAATATAATTTTTACTTAAACTTCTGGAATCAACAACTATTCATGTACTTTTCAAAAACTATAATCAATAGCCATGTAGTTAGCTCCTCTCCACAGCTCTGACTTTGCATGTATTGAAGTCAGAATATTCTTTTTATCAGAACTTAATACAATATCATAAAAAGATTATTTCAGAGCCAGGGGATCAATAGATACCATTTTGTTGTCTTCCTTAACTGTCTTCTCAGTTTTCATATCTGTGGTGTTCGTTTTCAATCCGAGTAAACCTACCCATGATGGCTTTTAATATCTATTTGAACACACACATGTATATACACATACACACACATTTGTTGATAAATTTGTTGTTTATCTTAATCTGGGAATGGTGAATGTTAGTGCTCATTTTTAACCATTTCACATTTTATGCTTTTATTTATTCTCATAATTACATTGGCTGCTATTTAAAAGGAAGAAAAGACTAAGAAAAAATGTATAGCTCAAAGAACGCTTGACACATTAAACACTCTCTAACTTGGGTGCCCTGTGAGTAATATCAAAACGTATCGTGCCATAAATAGTATCATTAATGTGAATATAAATATTGCACATAAACTCAAGACTCCCAAATAAGGCACCCTGTGAAGAATGTTCAAAGACCTACCATGCTCTAAACATAAACAGTTCCAATGCTAGAGTTATGAACATCTGTTTGGAACAGTTTTTCAGCAGGGACTGTTCCTTTTACAAGGAAAAATCTGAAGAAAACATCTAGTGCTTAACCATTACATCATGCTACAGATTTTCTATACCTCCGTAAGGCACAAGGTTATATGAGCTTACTCCCCCAGCCCCCAAACTGTTAATAACACTTGCCCTGTTTCATGCACAACAAACATACCCAGAGGTTTTATGTTGAAAGGACATCTCAGCCACTCATGCTGGAAATTGTGTGTTAAATATAGTTTTAAAATAAAATCTGTATTGTATAGGACCCTACTAAGCAATCTCTGTTGGGAGCAGGAGGAAGCAAAACAAATCAAATGAAAATAAGACAAAACAACCCCCAAACAATTATGATTCACAAAGCAGTGGCAAGGAGAATGATTCTCAGAACCATAAATCACATTATGTTAGGGCTTGCGTTTACCCCTTGCAAGATTCCAAAAGGGGAATTTCTCTGGAGAAAAGTGTTATACAACTAACAAAAACATGTATTAGACAAGGGTGTAGTAGCCCTTTCAGTGGCATATTGATTCTTTGAGAGAAAGCTACATAATCAGCACTGTAGGGAAAGGAGAGAATGGGAGACTTTAGTAGCAGAGACACAGGATTTGGAGTTCTGATTCTAACTCACTAATTGTTCTAATTATGTGCCCACTGAAGTCACTTAAATTCACTGAAACTCACTTTCCTTATCTTAAAAACAAATGATCAAACATAAAAACCACAGTGATACCTGATCCATAGGATGATTTCATTGTGAAAGCCGAATAATGGATCCTTATAAAGTACTTTGAGAATGTAGAACACTGTGAAATGAGTGTTTTGTGATTTTTAAACAGTTACATAAAAAAACAAATGAAAGTTTTTGAGCAATGAAAATATCTTAATTTTGTATTCAGCCTTTAATTTAAATAAACTATTAGATAAAAATTAAATAAAAATGTTAAGAAATTTATCACAGACTATCAAATACTGATGGTTTCCTGATTACTAATGAGTCAACTACTTTTTCAATATTTCCTGTAATAACCTATTATAACTCAAAATAATTTTTTGTTTCGTATAGTGTCAAAAACTGGCACAACTCATGTTACAACTTTCCAAATTCTATTCTATAAAATTATCATACTTCCTTTTCACTCCCTACTGTTTGAAAACCCAGAAATAAAGAGCACTCAAGATGGGGTAGAAACCCGATGAAGTGGCTTCTAGTTACAAGATTTTCATCAGGAACACTTCTTTTTCTTTTTAATACAACAAAAAACTACTTAGAAGAAACTACATATAATATGGTGACTATAGCTAATAACAATATATTGTATTCTTGAAAATAGCTAAGTGGGTATATGTTAATTGGTTTGATTTAGCCATTCTACAATGTATACATATTTCAAAACAATGTGTTGTACATGATAAATATAAGTAATTTTATTTGTCAATTAAAAGTTAATTAATTAAGTAAAGGAAGTTACCATTTCCCGTGTCAAGGCTCTGTCACACATAACTGGATTCCCTTCCAAGGATCTGTTTGCTCTTGGAAGGTCACATATATTGTTATTTCAAAAATGGATGAACTCTCCTAATAAACCACCAAATCTAGGCCTTCAGGGTGTATCTGGCTTTATGCTTTTGTATACAGTAAATCCTCACTTAACATCGTTGATAGGTTCTTGGAAATTGCGACTATAAGTAAACAACGTACAGCAGATCCTCCACTAAAGTTGGTTTTCTTCAACATCATTTTGTTATAACATTGATGAGGGGAAAAATGGTTTTGTTGTATGCCATTTCACCTAAAGCTACAATTTCAAAGAACATATTGAGAACATTAAGTGAGGACTTACTGTAGTCTCATCTGTCCTGTTCCACTCTATAGCCAGCAGCACATGTGGCTCTTTATATAGTTTAAATTAATTAAAACAAAATAAAAAACTCACTTCCTCAGTCACGTTAATTGATATTTTAGGTGATCAATAGCCATCTGCATGTAGCTAGTGGCTGCCATATTGATTACTGATACAAAACGTTTCCTTCGTTACAGAAGGTTTGGCTGGGCAGCACTGGTCTAGCTTCTCTCCACTCTCTCCACTTGGTCCATGATGACTTCATCTTTAAAAAAAAGAGAGTAAAAGAAATAAGTATGGAAAAACTCATTCATAGGAATGCAGAGTTTAGATCTGCAAGTGACTGGAAAAACCAAGGGTTTGGCCCAGATCTCTGCCTTCGTCTGAGTGAGATCATGTAGTTCTTTACAAAGTGAAGTGACTCAGGCCCAGAAATACCAGGTGACAGGTTCAAGTTCATACAAAAAGGGTGTCAGACTAGAGTTTTGAAACTTGGTTCGCTTTTTTCCTATTACAATGCCTCTTTTATAATGTCACACTACTTCTCATACATCTCATACCCATAAAAGACAAAATGCAACAGGCTGCAATTTTATTGACTTTGACAATAATTCCTTGTAAAATTTAGAGCCAGTTAGAACATGTCTATGAAAACACATTCACAATAAAGCCTTAAGCAAAAATACTACCTTATTAGCATATATGATTCATGTAAAAATGTTAAAATTATCAAGCAGCTATGTTCTATACACAACAACACATATCTTAGGCACATCATTTCATTATTATACTTGACGACTCTATAAATTAGTATTCTTACACCAATTCCATAAGTGAAGAAACTGAAACTTAAAGAAGTTAAATAGCATATCTAAGATCAAAAAACCAGAAAGTAGCAGGTGTCTCAAGATTTAAATCCAGGTGAGTTTGACTCTAAAACCCATTCCCTCAGTCAGAGCCATCTGTATATAATCCATGTGAGGAATGAGACACAGAAAGTGTTCTCTAAGCCTTCACCCAGTTCTAACATTGCAGGAAGGTGTGTGTGTGTTTGTGTGTGTGTGTTTATAAGAGAGGCAGAACACTATTTTCTATAGTGCTCATATATTTATGCTCAAATTTCCATTTTGACTGACTCATTTCAGGGAAATTAATTCATTTGATAAAGATAATAAGGGAGGAAGAAAAGGTGAAGAAGTAAAATAACAAGGATTTATCAGTTTATTAAGTGTAGATTTATAAAATATATAAAGCACACAATTCCTTACTGGTATCTCTACTCTGACTCTCTCTCTCTTGACATACTCATTCTAAGACAGAAGAGTTCAGTTTTTTAAATGTGGAGTAATATATATATATATATACACACACACACACACAAAAGGAGAGATCTGTTTTTATGAATAGGAATGTGAACATAATATTTATTTTTTTGTTCTAAATCAAAACAATGGAAACATTATGATATAGAAATTGTGCCAAGTTTTAAGAATGTAAAGATGAATTTAACAGCATCCCGGGACGCAGGGGCACACTTAGCATGTAAGATAAGCGATGAATTTAAACAATCCTAACCTAAATGGCAGCAACATGTTATAAAACCTTGAAATAAAAGACTGTCTGGGATAAATATCTGATGAGAGATTACGAACAGAATATGGACCACCATGCTATTTATTCAATAAATATTCATTCCACTGAAAGGTCACAGGTAGGAAGAAGAATAAAATGACTATTCATTTCTAATATGTGCTGTGCTCTATCCTACCTCATTCTGGCTAAATGGAGGAGAATCTACATAGACTACAAAGCTCTTTGTGCCCTGTGTTTCTTACATGTACTACATATTGATGAGTTTCCTTTTGATACATGAATGATCTAACTCCTATCTCATCTTATCTTAAAACGTATAATGAAATTGATACTTATGGTAGCAAGTATCCAAACACATAGAGGAGGCCTATCATTATTCTCAGTATAAAAACCTTGACATAGCATTATGAAAATATAAAGAACTTCGTATTTTAATAAAATTATTTCATGTTAAATATTCACAGGCTGAAAAGTTGTCTCTAACTCAAGCAACAAATGGGTTATGCATAGGAAAAATGTGCCTATAAAGATCTTTATTTCTTGACCAACTGTAAGCTGAGTATGCTTGTACTGTTTTCCAGATGAACACCGAAAGAACTTATTCCTCTAGAGTGATTTTTCATACCACTGTATCTTCCATTTGATCAAATGCTGAGAGACATGATGCTTTCAAATCATGTGTGAGTCATATGTGGGTATGGTGGAAATAGAGACCTTCTTTTAGCAGATAATTAGCAGGTGTTATGGTTTGAATGTGTCCCCCAAAGTTCATGGGTTGGAAACTCAATCCCCATTTGACAGGGTTGAGCGGTGGGACCTTTAAGAGGTGATTAGATCATGAAGGTTCTGCCCTCATAGATAGATTAATGTCATTATTAAAGGCTCATCATCCAGAGAGTGGGTTTGTTATAAAAGGAGAGTTCAGCCCCCTTTTACTCTTAGACTCTCTTGTCCTTCTACCTTCCACCCTGAGATGACATAGTCAGAAGGACCCCTCCAGATGCCAGCCTCTTGATCTTGGACTTCCCAACCTTCAGACTGTAAAAGACAAACCTCTATTCTTTGTCAATTGCCCAGTCTGTGGTATTCTGTTATTGCAACACAAAAGAGACTTAGCAGGCCTCATGGTGGCCTTGGTGCAACTCATGCCCACAGCAGAATGCAAGAGCAAAGACTCCTGCCAAACACTTCATTTCTGTTTTTCCTATTATTTTTTTATAAGCCCATATTACAACCAAATTTTAACACCAAGTACAGAATATTAAGTATTAATTTAAAAGAACTTGAGGGAAATCATATTACGACTTCACGGTAAATTTAATTTAAAATGCTAAAAGCAAATTCTTTCCCTGCACACTATGTTTGCCTTTTTGGAAACAGGAGCATGCAAACTGATTCTCATTTTTATTAAGTGACTATCTGTAATTGCCAGATTCTCAGAGAGTCAGAAAGTAAAGCCCACACACCCTGGGAAATGGACAAGTTCTTACTATTTGACAATTTATTTCTCCAAGTCTTTCTAATCATTTCACCCAACAACCAATTGAATCTATTTAAATATAATCTTCTCCTGCAATACTGCATGGATAAAAAAAGTAACAGCTCTCAAAATATTTTTTTAAGAAAGAAAAGGAAGCATTGAAAATCAATTAAAATCATAGTCACATTATTTTTTAAAGTGAGAGGAAAAAACCTAGGAGAAACCATTGTCATTTTGCTTTATTGACAATATGCTTTATTGTAGTTTTCCAATAATCTTTAGGAGAAGAAATTATATAGATTTTATTTTATGAATTCTCTTTCTTTGAAGAAGAATACTTTTGGAGAAGGGACAGTGGTCACTTTCAGTTCAGAGGAACTAAGGCAGTAAGAGGCTGTGCATCAAAACATATACAAGGCAAAAAAAAATTTAAAAAAGACATATACAAGGAAGGTGGGAGGGGAGTATTTAATCTGCTGTCTCTGAGCAGGTTGGTCATATAAAGTGTAATCATTTTAGTGATTTCTTTCAGAATATTCTGACCTCTGGCACACAGACACAGCTTCTTGGTGGAGACTATTTGTGACTGACCAGTTGGCCAGTAATGCAGGCTCAAAACATGTAATGTGTGTTCAAACATTACAATTCAGTGAACTAACAGAGAATCTGTAGAACCACTCAAAATAATCATGCCATTAGGTTAGTGATTCTTGGAAGTTTAAGTGACCTTGATTTCCTCAACCTTTGGAATGACCTGGGCTGATACTGAGGATTTCTCCCTATTAATGCATTTGTCCATAGTGTGAACACTTCTTGTCACCCCAATTTTGTAACACTGAAAAAAAATAGAATGGGTATCAGTCTCAACTGTTGGGCAAGTGATCTCTTCAACTTTGAATAACCCAGATAATTTATTCATGTTGTTTAACTTCAGCAAATATTTATTGATCATCTGCATCAGAAAATGAAGTTTCGAGTGACTAACAGGTGATAAGTTAGTAAAATGGCAAATCCATCTGAGTCTAGACAGTATGAAGATGATTGTAAGAAGCTCCTTGTCGAGCTATAGAATTAAATGATACTTTGATTTTTAATAGAGCCTCAAAACCACAGCTCTGTTTATTATAAACTCTACACAAATGACACTGTTTTTTGAAAGGGAGGATATTAAGAGTCACATACATGAGTAAACATCCAGTGTCAGATATTTTAGCCATTAAGAAATGATAGGTTATAAAAGAATACTTACAACTCTCTACTGCCCCATTTCCCTATTTAGCTGCCTTGTGCAGACCCATATTGTATTTGCAAAATATTCCTCCTCATATCTGTATTTCCAGTGTTTCTTCTATTAACCCTCTTTCACATTGCAACAAAGTGGGCTACATAAGCTCAATTTGACTTTCATTCCCTTACTTGAAACTCTCTGTTACTATAACAAAGTCTAAGTTCCTGAGCCTGGCCCACAAGGCCATCCACAGTCTGACCCCTTCTCTGCCCCATTTTCTGCTATCTTATCAAGTCACATATCTGAACTCTTTTTCGTTTCCTCCATACACACACACACACACACACACGTACAGACACTTGCATTTGCACATGCACACCATGGTGGATGGAGCAACACTTTGACAGCTATTACCCCAAAGTTAATGGAGCTGCCTATTTCTACAAGCTGAGCCTGCACAAGCCCGCACTGTAGCAGATGGCCTTCAGGCAGGCAGATCAAGTTTTTTGGCTTATTCTCTGTGAATTTATAGTAAACAGGACTCATCTCTTAGCTGATTAAGCTCCCTGGAGTTTTTGGTATGCATCACAGAGGTTGAGAAAGTGGAGTCCAAGGCGTGTAAAAGGCCAGTAGAGAATTCTGAATTATATCGTACGGATTTTAAAAATGTGTGACCTTAATTTGTACCTCAATTTGGTGAAGTTGTAAGAAGAGATGATTTTCATTTTATGTTCTTTCAAGGTTTTCTCAGCTTGATACAACATGCTAGCATGTGACAGCTTTCCAGAATCTTCCCAAGAGAGTGAAAATACCTGTATTATCTCACTTATCTCTGTGGCATCTTCTAGTGAGTTGATAATTAGCTAACTGAATAGGAGTTAATTTGATAAATTTTAATTTATTTTTGTATTCAGGGTTATTTAAGTATTATAGGGGGGCTGGAATGTCCATTAGTTGATTTATATAAAAATATATGGAGAAATTATAATGGCTTTGCAAAATATATTCTAAAAAGTCTAATGTTACTGATATGTAGATATTTTCTAATAGCGGCCAGGAAAAAAGACAATTGAAATAAAATAGGTACTATACCTTAGGTCTTAGGCTTAAATTATTCTGTAGTATACACAATAATCAGTTCATGATTTTTGGTTTTTAAAAGTCAACTTATTTCCTATTCTTGCTGGGATATCCAACATAATGAAAACAAGGCTTGTATTTCAAACAATATTGATAAAAAGAGCAAGCAAAATCTTAGAAGTGAACTCCTTAAGATTTCCATTTTAGGATTCTTTCATTCAGCATTCAGATTTAGCAAGTGAATTTCTTTGGGATTTAGCTTTTTAAAAAATATTTTATAGACATTCTCAGGAATACTTCTTAGCATATACTCATATGAAGACAGTGACTACATCTTGTTGTTGCTGTTAGCTTTATATTTATTTATCTTAAACTCTAGCTGTTTTTCTTCATACTTTAAACCTCTTATTTCATATCCTGAATAGTTCCAATTACATCGCAGCAAAATCAGGGTTTTTCTTGGAACACACAGACTAATTTCCAGCCAGGTGTTTTTCAATGAAATGAATGCAGAGGATGGGAAGAATCCACATGAGTCAAGATATACTTGCAAAACAATTTCAAAATTAATGAATCCTATGAATCCATAATTTTAATACAGGTAACAAATCTCTATATAAGAAATAGATTTTTAAAAGGAATGTCATCTGTATTTTAAATTTATTTACTTGTGTGGCAATTTTACCAGTCCTAATTCATATCCTTAAAAATGTCAATCAAATTGTCCTCTGCAAGGAGTCTTAGGCTCATCCTGTGGTAGGAGAGGCAACATCACACAACAGGCCAAAAAATGCCCATGACACTAGGCCACAAAGCCCAGTTCCAACATGAGAACTTTACTCAAGCTAAGAAAAAGGGCCCAAGTGCTGGTTATTCCATAGGGCCTTGTAGCAGTCTGACTTTGACCATGATTAAGCCAAAACTCTTGAAAGAACTGTGGTGGTTGTAGGTTTCTATGGCAAGCAGAATCCCAAAAAGCAAGAAAATCATTCACCAAAAATATTATACTACCTTTTACCCTCTTGAAATCACTTCCTTTCTTTTCTCTGAAAGGGAAAGGAGACCGATTCCAAAAAAATCAGATGTGAGTTTGAAGCTGAAGACAAAATTTAAGATCACTTTAGACATTCACATGGATGGGATGAAAAGTTGGAAGGTGAATAGGTTGGTCTAGGAGAGGGAAAAAGAATTACAGACACAAAAGAACCACTTCCTACTCACTCCCATTCCCCAAGTGCTGATGCCATGTATTTGTGGGTCAACAACACCAGGGTTATTTTTTTTAATGTGGACATTCTGATTGGGATTCCAGAAGGAATTTAGGAATAAAAATGCTTGTGTGCAGGATGACTCTTAGAGTAGGTACCTGTAACCAGATTTTGTTGGTGGTATAGAGAACTTGCTACTTAAAATCTCTTTTTAAGGAGTCCAATAAAGTTATGTCCAGTAACAAAATTTTACCAATTCTACTAATACCAACAGATACCATTAGCAGTTGCTTGTATAATATCACTTTAGACTTACAAATAAAAAAAACCTTGGAAATATCTTTACTTAGAAGAAATTTAACAGTCTTCATCAGCTTTGATAGTAGTGTTTCTTACGTACTTTTTGCTTCTCATGAGTATTTCTTTTTTTGTGGAAAGCCAGCCTTATAGTCTTTTGTTATTATAAACTAGCTTAAACTGTGTAAATAAAGAGTTATTTCTTTAAGAAATTTAAGTTGTACTCAACTCTATAATATAAACACTTTTATATGCTTATTTGGTGGAAGACAAAAGGAGGAGTATGTGAGCTCTTCAATCCAACACATATTTGTTTAGCAACATTTTTTCTTAAGAAAATATAAATCACAGTTATTTTTCATATAAATTTCATATACATAATCTTTAAAATATCTAGAGCTCTAATAAATTAATATGGAAATGAGTATTTTAGAAGTTAATCCACAAATATAAAAAATAGAAAAATTATTTATAAATAAAAAATTATGAAAATCATAGCTAAACTAAAAGAAGTGTTAGTAAAAACCAAAACACCCTTTTTTATTACCATTTAGCAGTTTTTCTTAAAGTTAATAATCCACAATAGAAGGAAATAATGAGATAGCTATTTTCATATACTTTTGGTAGTGATATAAACTCTATGTATGGGCCTTTATGGAAAGCAATTTGAAGTAGTCACTAAAATCTTAAAAAGAGATTCATATCCTTTAAATTAATAATTGTATTTCTAGGATTTCATATTGAAGAAAAGGCTAGATATATGCACAAATATATGTATATGTGTGTATGTGTATAATATATGTCCTGAATACAGTTATAGTAGTAAAATTTTAGAAACATAATATATATACAATAATAGAAAAGTTACTAATAAATTATAATGCAGCTGTATGGTATATGGTTGATAGTAAAAAACTGTTTTAAAAATAATTTAATAATTAATCCTGTCACATCTATCTTCACAGTTGGGACAGTCTCCTGAAAGAAAACAGTTGCATATGTAGCCTTTCTTAAGTCAATAAGCAGATAAACAGACAGACATGCAGATTCCAGAATGCAATATTTCTTGAGGAAGAGTGTATAACAATAGTTGTGGTTTGATGTGAGATGCCTAGAGAATCCCTGAAGTGAGAGAAGTAATTTTTACAAGAAGCCCAGGGTTTTTTTGCTTTGTTTTGTTTTGTTTTTTGAGACAAAGTCTCACTCTGTTGCCTGGGCTAGAGTGCCATGGCATCAGCCTAGCTCACAGCAACCTTAGACTCATGGGCTCAAGCGATCCTCCTGTCTCAGCCTCCCGAGTAGCTGGGACTGCAGGCGTGCGCCACCATGCCCGGCTAATTTTTTTCTACATATTTTTAGTTGTCCAGCTAATTTCTTTCTATTTTTTTTAGTAGAGACGGGGTCTCACTCTTGCTCAGGCTGGTCTCGAACTCCTGAGCTCAAAGGATTCGCCTGCCTTGGCCTCCCAGAGTGCTAGGATTACAGTGAGCCACTGCTCCCGGCCCCAGGGTTTTTTCTTGAAGGGAAGGAATGGAGATTTAAATTTTTTCCTCTCAGGATGCCAAGAT